>WSYH01017341.1:0-12023 GCA_036426205.1 Ascaphus truei | reverse complement strand
CGCGCTTGCCCTGCGCATGCGCGAACCCCTAATGGCCACCGCAACCTTACTGTCCTCTTCCCTACTCTCGCGCGATCTCTCCCTAGCCCTGGAGTCCTATCGCGCGCTGGCCGCCTCCTGCGCATGCGCGAACCTACGCGCAATGGCGGCGCACTCTCTTCTAGCCGCCGAGCCGGTGGCAACGCGATTGCGTCCCCGGCAACCGGCCTGCGCCTCACAGTCCCGCTCTGCTCCCTGCACTGGCCCCCACCCTCGCGAAGTGCCGGCGGGTCCGTCGCAGCCTCCGGCGGCACCCGCTACCACACGGCCTTCACGGAGGGGGGCCAGAAAGTGAAAATTCACCTCAGGGCTACATATATATACTGTATATATAAACCAGAACTATCAAAAGGGGAAAAATATCTTGACACGGGGAAACTCATATTCCTGTGTTAATATGTCAAATTTGAACCCTAATTCTGTCTTACATGTCTAATTGTGTGACCCACATACTGCATCCTGCATTTACATGTGCACGTACAGTATATAAAGAGAAGTGAATCTCTAAAGTGGTGCTATAAAAATCTATTGGGAATGATGTCCAGGGCGGAAGAGAGACCAATAAGTATTATTTGGCAAATAGATAGAACAGGCTCTGAGTATGCTCCTGTGCCATCATGACCATTGAAAGACCTAAACCAATGTATGAGTCTGCAGGAAACAGACCAATAACTGAAGCCCTGCAACAAAGCAACCCAACAGGTAAAGTCAAAGGATCCTAAAAGCTCTAGTTTTAGGCATATATAACATTTAATTGAATGCTGGATAGCTAAACATGGTAAACTTGAGACCGGCCATACAAGGAGCAATGCATGTACTCACAAATCCCTGCTACTGCAGTAACCAGCAAGAAGATACTAAAGCACTCTCTCTAAAGTGTTAAACATAAATAAAAGGGGTGTAATAGTACCGTGGTAGAGGACCCTTACATGCACCCATATACCGGTGCACGATGGGGTCCAATTTCTGCTGCTCAACCCAAAGGATCTTTCCAGGATTCCCAAGTGGACAAAAAAGATGAAGAGGAGATAAGGAGAGCACAAATGACAATATTACATAAACAAATAGCCAATAGTGGATTGTCTAGATGGATAACCAAATCACCACAGGCACTGAAATGTGCACAAGTGACTGTTGCTATCCCAGTGCATATCTCAGTGTCTGTGGTGGATTGGTTATGTTGGTGTATCTGCAATGAGATGCTGTCTATTAATCTGATTTACATGATGGCCAGTTGATAAAGTGATCCGATACTCTTAAAGTGACATCCAAATAAAATCTATCCTGACTGGATCACTGACATAAGTGAGTTTTATATTAAATGGATTGACATTAACCCACAGGAAAAATTCTAAATATTCTAACTGTCCTATCGTAAACAAAGATCAAATTGTCGATATAGCATCGATACAAAAGAAAATGTGTCCCATATGGGTTAGTATCTCCAAAGATGAGGACGGCCTCCCACTAACCCATAAAAAGTTTGGCACAGGAGGGGGTGAATCCCCCCCCTCACTTAACCATTCCACATCTCTGGACATAGTGAATACATCACATAAAATAATTGAATGTCAAAACAAAATCCAAAGGCTCAAACAAAAAGGCTAATTTGTACAGTACTGTCGCAGAGGGCTCCAATCCAGCCTGCCTGCAGCCTGACGTCACTTGTCAGTGATGGAACTTGGAGATTGGGACACAGATGGCTCTGCGTCTCGATAGCAGAGGTGGAAAGTGGCTGGGCACAGTGGATGGAAACCATGGAAAAAACTCTGCATACAAAATCAATCTTATGCGTTTTGCGTCAAAGAGCTTCCTCAGGAATTATGAGATACACTGGCGACACACTTTATTCGAGCTCGGCTAGTCCCACGAATTCGGGTATACCCGGGTGTATTGAGGTTTGTGACTGTTTTCTGCCCGAGTGCATTGAGGTATTTTCCAGGCAGGGATTGAAGCATTTTATTCCCGCTGGCTGCAATACTGCACAGTATATATATATATATACTGCATTACAATTCATGAATTTATGCCATCTGGTAGACACGCGAAGCATTGCAGCCTATTAAATCCTAATCATTATCATTTAACAGATCAGCCGCCCGTCAGCCAGGCATGAACCCAGGCTGGGAAGGCAAACGCAACGGGGCTTGTCAGAGGTGAGGAGCGGCGCATTCCAGGTATCTGCCAGGTACATACTGGGTATTTGCTCAAATAAAGTGTGTCGGTGCAGTAGTGAGAGACGCCTGATCATTTATATTGTAAAATCAATTACGTCAAAATTGTATAATATTGGTGGTAATTCTTTTGAATTTATATTATCTTTTAGTTTGTGTGCTTCATTTTACATAAAACATAATATACAATAAAGTTTAATTCAAAACACGTTCAAAATATATTTATTAATATAAAAAAAATAAACTCAGATTTTTATTGATTTTTACCATCATACAGTAACGTGTATAAGTGTCTTCCACAGAGGTAACAATGATAACTCATAACACTTGCATTGAGAAAAGTACAAATCAATAAACAAAAAAGAAGGGGGGGGGAGGGGAAGGAGAATCAGTCTGTCCTTCTCTCAGCCCTTTCCTTGTTCCTAAATTGAATGATTTTCAGATTCCGGGGCTCTGGTCTTATATGAGTATATTAAAAATGTATTGGCATCTGTAAATAATCACAATAGCCACAAGATGGTGATAGAGAGCAGACACCATACTGTTTCACATAATGAACACCATTATAGATAATGTGTAAACAAATATGGAGATAGCCAGCACTTTGAAGAATTGGGTCGAGGGTGCTAAAGGGAATGACGAGGACCCTTATTCCTCCCAAATATTAAGGAAAATATTAAGCAGCAGGTGTTTCCATTGTGAAACAGACCGAAGGACTTTGAAGTTGGACTCATCCAGATACAAGTGCAGTATACAAATCTCCTCTTGACTCTGTTTACCTGTAGGACTTTGCACTTTTGTGCCCTCACACTTTTGCTTACTGTTCATTAGTATTAGCTGATTTGAGTTTAGGTTTATTTATGCACGTGGGAAAACAGGACATAGGGAAGTACCTTTGGTCCTCCTGACCTTAAGGAACGGGCCTGAGGAAGGGGTTATCACCCCAAACATTGCCCTGCTATCTTTTTCCCTTTTTTCCCCCTGTTGTGTAATTCCCTTGTCCCTCCCTCCCCTTGTTTTTCACTTATAGAGTATTTATCACCATTATTGTTACCTTTGGCTGCTATCGTGTATGACACTGTTCTATGGTTTTGTTCATGTGCTTTCACAATTAAATATTTCATTTTTTGGCATATTCCTTGTTTCAATTGTAATTCCATGGCCAGGTTGTGCTGAGAACACCCCCCCCCCCTTATTTACCATTATAGATAATAAACACCATAGTACATATACATGTACTTATTATATAGCATAGTGAGATAAAAAATGATAAGTTAAATGGGAGAGAAAGAGATACAATAATTATTAGTTGATGGAGGCGTTAACGTCAATGTTAATATTTAGTCCCTTTGGATTTAGAATATTTAAATTGCGAGAAAAAACTACAGTTCTTTCCCCCCCTCTACAATTGGCGGATACTAACTCAATATCTATGTATGAAAAACCTGTAGGGTCAGAATTATGGAATTGTTTGTAGTGTAGTGAAACATTATGGGTTTCAAGATTCAGTCTGTGATTAGAATGAATTCCAAGGCAAAAAGTGGTGCACAGCAAAAAAGTAGCCAAACGCAGCTATTAGAAAAAAGGGCTTATTTAATGAAAAACGAACACCTTTACATAGCCAAACACACTCAGACGCGTTTCATCCTGTTCGGGACTTTGTCAAAGAGTAAGTGGTAAAGCGCCTATGTGCTCCTCTATAAAGCACTGCCTGCTCTATGATTGGATCATCGTAAACAATCCCCATTCGTGTGCACTACAATTACACAACTGATCGTTAATGAATGAGGCGACACATAACCAATAAGGAGCTGCAGTACTCAGAGGGCAATGCACAGACCACAGACACAGTTGATATATAATTAAAAATAAACATACTGTATACTGTACAAAGACATCTTTTCTCATTTCAAAATGTAACAAAAACTGCTAATATATAACATTACATTGTAACATGTTATAACATGTTATATATTATATATTAGCAGTTTTTGTTACATTTTGAAGTGAGATAAAATATGTCTTTGTATATGTTTATTTTTTAATATGTATCAATATATTTAATTAGGCATAGATCAAGGTCAGCAAAGCCTTGTAATTCGTCTTGTGCCATCAATTTTAGTTGGAGAGCTGATATGTCATTTTGTACTTTGCTGGAATCCATGTTTGTGTAATATGATGAGATCTGTAAGCTTTAAGGAACTATCAGTCAGAATCTTATTCCACTTGTCCATAAAAAACATACTCCCGGGAATCTATTAATTTTCTGATAGATCTCCGGTCCTGTTAAATCCCACCAAACTCGTGTTTTCAACTTCATCAGCTTTTCTAATTCTGAAAAACAGGATTTTAAATTGGATGTCTTTTCACAAATAAATTCATCCTCTCCTTGAAAAAGGGACTGCATTGTGTCTGCCTTGAACTCATTCCTTTTTTATTGAGAAAAAAAAAAGAAGTGTGTTGATACATGTTTAGGTATAATCCAAATGTACAATATTTAACCTATATCAGTCTAGGATTATTGAAGACTACATTGCAAATAATGTAACAGTCCATAAAGGCCCTAATTAGGCATCATTAATATATGAATAAGACGTATGTCTTTGCTGATACCGCAGAGCATGTTTATGGGTATGACCTGCTTGGACTGACCCTTAAAAAACACAGTTAACCTTTCTGTTAAGGTACTCACATACTGTAAGCCAAATATCCCAATCATTTAAGAGTTCCACCGGATGGCTCATGGTGTTCGTGCTGGTGCTAGTGTCCAAGGCTTCACACAACCCATGAATCAGAAGACAAAAATGTGAGGACGTACAGTAGCAGTCCATGCAGGGAGGAAAGCTTTGAAATTACCACATACAGTATGAAGTTCAAGAGCAGATGAATTTCAAACCTAAACACATTTCTGTTAAAATGCTAAAAAAAAAACACTAAAATTAGCCTAACGTGTATCATGCTGCCCAAAGTTTCCCTCCCTGCATGGAGTGCTACGTCATCACATTTTTTTTTTTTAAAATTTGTCCTTATTTTTTAAAGTATTTTTTATACAGTATGTACTGTAGACTTTTTTTTTTTGCAAGCAAACATTGCAAATTTCACCCTTTTTAGCTTGCCTGAAAAGTTTGCTTTGTTCCAGAAGTTCGCATTAAATTCACTTAATGCTAAGAATTCAGTGGGCATTGCATATTAAATTCATTTTGAATACTTCCGCTTTCGAACTACGATTAGCAAAAATGTAAAAAGCTGCTGGCCTCCTATTTCCCCACTTTAAAAAAGGGAACATTTGGGGCTGAATCGCCAGAACTTTTGTCATCAAAAGTTCTAGCAAGATTTTTACTTGGAAAGTTCGCTCAAAATTGCGGTGAAGCGAAAGTTGTCTGTCACGCACGATTTTTTGCTGGTTTCTAAGCTGAAGGGAAAAGGGAGAGCAGACTCTTGTTTTCCATTCATGTTATCAGTGACGTCCTGATCATGTTGTCGCTTCTGAGGAGCAATCACATGAAGAGGCTGTGACACTCTGGTTCTGTGGCACATCCGGCACTCTAAGGGTTAATATTGCTACCATGCCATACCACCACAAGTATTCTGCTTATGTTTTTTCCAATTTTCTTTCTCATTTCTTAAAGAAATAAAATGGAAAAATACACAAAAGCATATACCTGCATCACATCTAAATAAAATTGTCGAACCCAAAAATCTACTCGCCAACTAGCCCTGTCCCCACTTTTAAAAAATGTAATACATTCCTAGTAAAAATTAAGAGTGTGAGTGTGTGACTAGTCTGGGTGGGAGGGTGAATGACTGACTAGGTGACTGACTGACTGGGTGACTGACTGACTGGGTTACTTACTGCCTGGGTAACTTGCTGCCTGGGTGACTTACTGACTGGGTGACTTACTGACTGGGTGACTGATTGACTGGGTGACTGATTGACTGGGTGACTGTCTGACTGGGTGACTGACTGGGTGACGGTGGGCAGGTGGATGACTGACTGGGTGGGTGACTGACTGGGTGGGTAGGTGACTGACTGGGTGAGTGGGTGACAGACTGACTAACTGGGTGGGTGGGTGACTGATTGGGGAGGTGACTGACTAGTGGGTGACTGACTTGGTGGGTGACTGGGTGGGTGGATGACTGGGTGGTGACTGACTGGGTGGGTGACTGACTGGGTGGGTGACTGACTGACTGCATGGGTGGGTGGTTACTAATTGGGTGGGTGACTGACTTGGTGTGTGGGTGACTGACTGCATGGGTGTCTGACTGGGTGGGTGATTGACTGGGTGACTAACTGGGTGACTGACAGAATGACTGGGTGGGCGACTGGGTGGGTGGGTGACTGACTGACAGACTTGGGTGAGTGACTGACCTTGGGTGGGTGACTGACCTTGGGTGGGTGGGTGACTGACCTTGACCGAGTGACTGACCTTGACCGAGTGGGTGCTGCTTCCTGCTTCCCTGTGCAGAGTGTTCTTCCCTGTTCACTGCCCTCCATGTTAGGAGCGGGGGGAGCAGAGAGTGTGTCCACAGGCAGCATTAGTGGCAGCATATGTGACACTTCCTCTCCCCCTGTCTCCGGCCCCCTTGGCTGCTGCCTGGAGCAGGAGGTAAGCGCGGGGGGAACAAGGAAATTTATTTTTTGGTAAGTGGTGTTATTTATGTAATTGATTGCAAATTGGTTTTATTTATTTAATTGATTGGCTAGTGGTTTTATTTTGTTAATTACTTGGTTGGCTAGTGCTTTTCATTTTTTTTTTATGTATGTTTAGGTGCTTGTATCTGTTTTATTATTGTGTATTTTGGACATTCATGTTTTTGTATTAGGGTGACTATTGACTGCAATAGTAGCTTATCATGCCCATATTATATGGGTATGATGTACTACTATAACAATCAATGGGTTAAGGTTGGGTATAGTATGTCTGGGGTGGGTGGTTAGGCCTCCCGGGTGGTTATGGGAGAATGGTTGGTTAACCCCTTAATTACTATAGCAGTTATTAACCGCTAAGTTGATTAAGGGTTTAGGGGCCATTAGATTGTATTTTGTATGTATTCTTTCTGGAAACGAATGACATGGCCCTGCAGTATGCTGACGAGGACACCCTTCACATTAGCAGGGGAAAGTAGAATGGTTTTTATTTACTTTATTTATGCTGTCTGGCTAATGTTGTGTGTAATAATGGGCAAATAATCAATTATCCATACCTGGATAATAGTTATTTTGCACATTACTGTTCTGTATGTGTTTGGTGTGTGTGTGGGGGGGTGTATTTATTGAAATGTAGGACGTTTATTTATTTTTTAAATACATGAATAGTACCACAGGCAAGCGGGGACCCATGAGGACCACCTAAGGACCCACGGACACCTGTGGGGAGGACATGGTGACCCATATGGGGGTCCCGGATATCTGCGGGGACCACCTGAAGGCCCCCAGACACCCATGGGAACCACCCGAGGGCCTCCAGACACCAGTGGGAACCATCAGAGGGCCCCAAACACCCGTGGGTATGACCCGGGGATCCCCCAGACACCAGCGGGGACCACACATGGACCCCTTTTGGGGCCCATGGACACCAGCGGGGACTACCTGGAGGCCAATTGAGTGTAGTGGGGACCACCCGAGGGCCCCCAGACACCCATGGGAACCCCCCGTGGTGCACTGTGCGGACTGCAGACACCCGTGGGAACCACCGGGGGACCCCCGCCGGCCTGTGGTATTAATCCTGTGTCTAAAAAAAATAAATAATGATTTTGTGTGGGGGCACAGGGTGTGGGTTGTATATTGGTGTTTATTAAATATTGTTATGGTTATTGGGGCCTAGGAGGTGGGTAGTAGGGCTGTTGTGTGTGTTTTTGTTTATTGTGGGTAGCGTGGGATTGGTGAAGGGGGTAGTAGCCGCAAGGATGTATGATTAGGCCTAACAGGTGCGTAGCGGGAGGGGTTAACCCCTTCGTTACCTTAGCGGTATTAACCACTAATGTTATGAAGGGGTTAAGTGCACCCGCAACCCCCCCCCCCCTTGCAAGGCTTAAACACCCACCAAGGGCCAAATACCACCTTCACCAACCCCCGCTACCCACAATAAGCCTGGCACTGGTGGTTAAACCCTTCATTGCCATAGCAGTTAGCCACTAAGGTAATGAAGTTTCCTGTAAATGCATTTTTCATGCATCGGATTCATGCCGGGTGTCTACGGTGCTGATATTAATGAATTTCAGCTCCGGAGACCCCTGGAATCTATCCGATGCAGGAAAAATGCTTATAATAATAATAATTTATAATAATAATAATAATAATTTTCTAAGTGCCGTCTCGCCGCTTCTCGGCAACTTCTCCCCACCTTCTTGCCAACTTATTGTGGCGAGGCGATTTGAAGAGGAAATCTCTATTCTATAGCGGTAATCAGCCTTGATAACCTTACTGGGGCTACTAGAATACCACGAGTTTGAGAAGCTGCCGATAAGCGGCGATAAGAGGCTTATCGATGCACGTCTGGTGATTTTTTTTTTCTCTGCCAATAAAACTGGCGATTTTTGCTCTTATCGGGGTTTACTTAATAGCAGTAGGCTTTTTTTTTGCCAATTAGCTGGCGATAAGGGGCTTATTGTGGTTTATAGCATGAGGCCCGAAGGTGTTAAAATCGCATAGTAGAAAAATCTGAAAACAGGTAGGAAACTCTGTTCTGCTGTGGTTGCAGGAACACCGTCGAAACAGAACCAATCACCTCCTTGCTGCAGCCTCTAGTCTCGGCTCAGTTGTGATATTATTCATTGTCCCAGGGGAGCAGGGGAAGGGCTCCAGTGGTGCTGTGAGAGAGCGCACTCAGGGGGTTATGCACTTAGCTCCGAGCTTTCGCGCTGGCCTGAAAAAAATTAGCACGTCCGATAAAAAATGAAGCCGGCGGCGCGATTCACTAAGCCCCTGAGCCCATTTTCTATCGGACATGCCCAAAACTGGCTTATCATGCGTGCAAGGTTTTTTCCCTCTGCTAGCGCACTGAAACTTCACATACATACTTATAGGAAAAAAAGTCGCTTGTAACATTTGCAGGGAGATTTGGCATCTCCATGCAAGGCTGTTACAGGCGATCGTACACAAAATAAACACATTTTAATAATAGTGTACATGTGCAGGTGGTCTCCGGTGCTGAACCGCATTGGTTTCAGGTCCGGTCACCCCCTACTTCAGGAGATACAGGCCCCGTTATGGGGTGCCGGTATCCCCTGCACTTTTAAAGCTTCCACGTTACGTGATCGGGACATTTAAATTCTGCAGGGGATACCGGCACCCCATAGCAGGGGCTGTATCTCCTGAAGTAGGGGGTCCCAGAGGCTGAAACCAATGCGGCTCAGCTCAGGAGACCCCCTACACATCTACACTACTGTCAAAACACACATATCAATAAACAATAATTCCATAACTTAGCGGCTATCTGCTATGGTTATGAAGCTGCATTAATGTACATTTTAATAATAGTTTGCGGGAGCAGGGGGTCCCCTGAGCTGAACCGCATTGATTTCTGCCTCACAGACCCCCTGCTTCCTGAGTTACAGGCCCCGATATGGGGCATCGGAGGGCAATGTCGCCGCCATCTTTATATCGTCCAAGACGCGACGTGGGCTCTATAAAGATGGTGGCAACACTGGTACCGATGCCCCAAACCGGGGCCTGTAACTCGGGAATCAGGGGGTCCCCGAGCCACAAATCAATGCGGTTCAGCTCAGGAGACCCCCTGCTCCCGCTCACTATTAATAAAAATACATTAAAGCAGCTTCATTACCTTAGCGGCTATCCGCTAAGGCAATGAAGGGGTTAAGGCATAATAGCATGTTTATTGGGGACAATTGCCCCCAATAAACATTGCAATATACAACACACATCCCCCCCGCCCCCTAACACATACACACTACAGTAATAAATCTATTTAAATATATATAGATATCTGGTGGAACATTTAAATAGATTTATATATATAATCATGATTTATATATAATCATGATTAAGATCATGAATTGTATATGAATTATATAAGATGTGAGCTAGTTCCCATATACTTCTTTATATGGACTATATATATGTATATTCAGGCTCTCACTCTGTCTGTTGCATGGTCATAAATATTCATGAATATTCATAATGGTTCATGAGTGTTTGTGTATATATTTAGCTATTTATAAACTATACACTATATAGTGGATTAATAGTTATCAAATCTTTTTTCTTCTAACTACTAAATTAAATTACATTTATCAAAATATTTCCTATAGTAGCCCATATTTGAGAGACATGTTGGTCACTAAATGTGGCTAGCATTGACCTCAAATATATAGGAGAAATTATAATTATATCATAATAGAAGTTGTCTTCCAATTTCTTCTTTTTCTTTCTTTTTTATTATTGATTATTTTACTGATTATATGTATTATGTTTTGTTTTTGTTATATATATTTATGGCATTCATGCATGTGCATGTAATCATGTTGGTATATGGTGTAATATATACTTAAATTAATGAATATCCTGTATTGGTTTGTAAATATAACCAATGCTAAAACGCTATATCTATCTATGTATTAATTGAAGATATACATCTATGCACCGAAGGTATAAACATGATTGCGTATACATATATCCATGCATTCATGCATTTATAAGCTACTAATTTATTTCTATTGCAATATATATATATATATATATATGATGCTGTAGATTTAAAGGGAATTATATATTTACATATTTACTATTGATAATTAATTGATATATATTTTCAGTTTTAGGTAGGCTTTACAGCCATTTATTTTAATGATATCCATGTGTAATCAATATATATTTTCATTCTATAATTAGCCAAGCTCTTATTTGATTGGTTTATGCAAATATAAATAGTCATGACGTATGTCCGTCATTTATCCCCTGATGAAATCACCTAAGTGTGAAGAAACGCTTAGGGAATTGCAGTGTGAGCAAGTGGTAGTCACTGCATCCTACCTATCCATACTCGGGACTTTGCTAGAGACTCTGTATACTGTATGCCGCCACGCATTGACGACCTGTCTTAAGGTCATACCATCCATTCCTCATATCCGGAGCTTCTGGTGACTCGGTTCACTTCCGGGTGATATCTGGAGGAGTTGCGCAATCTCGGAGGCCCCTGCTGGACAGTGGCTCAGAGGTGCCGAAAATACACGTGGAAGTGAGGCGTGCAAGCGGAGCAGTGATGTCCGGCATTTGGTGAATGAGTATTAACTCATTACATGCTTATAAATTTTTATCGTTTGTGAGTGTAAATTTGTTGGACCTTTTTACTGGGATTATTAAAATGGTATATTTTTTCATATCGCACTAGGATCGGGCGCTTTCTTTCTTCTCGTTTTTGTAGATTCATCTGGAGGTCGTTGGTTCCATATAGAAAGCTGCCAGTATTCTCATAGGTGGCCATATATACAAATTTTTGTATTCTACAGGACTATTTTTTATGGTTTTTTAAGACGGTATTTTTATTATATATATTTTTTATATTTTTCATTTTTTATATTTTTTGTCCTCAATTTTTTTCACATCCGTTATATTGAGTCATTTACTCATACTGTTTATCAATATTGGTTATGTGTTTAATTTAGATTTATATATATTCTGTTTATGTATTTGCAAGTATCTTTACAGCTTCACATCATATTGATTTAAAATCTTACTTACCTAGATTATGGGTTTTCAACGGTTTATGATATATTCCTGCAGTTAAGATAGAAACCTAGGGGGTGCAGTCTTTTTTCTTTTTGTATATATATATATATATATATATATAT
>WSYH01001754.1:0-108185 GCA_036426205.1 Ascaphus truei | reverse complement strand
TCGCGTCACTTCCGGTGTACACAATGACCTCCGTCGCGTCACTTCCGGTGTACACAATGACCTCCGTCGCGTCACTTCCGGTGCGGCTCGAGATTGACAGCTTGCAGCACCAATCCTCACACCTCCTGGGCGGGGCCACCCCAGCTTTCGGTGCCTAATAGATAACACTTATGAAGATACTGTAACACCTGTAACGTTTCAAAAGCTCTGTACGCTACAATTAGAGATATGCAACTTCTTTTTGCGGTATTGCATCCGCCGCGGATCATTCGGTTCCTTTGGTCCGCAGATTTCAAAAAGTGTGATTGCGTCTTCTCAGATTTTTTTTTATCACCGGACAATCCAATCCGCCGACGCCGCAATCCAATCCGCCGACGCCGCAATCCAATCCGCCGACGCCGCAATCCAATCCGCCGACGCCGCAATCCAATCCGCCGACGCCGCAGCCCAATCGCCGACGCCGCATAATCCAATCCGCCCGACGCCGCCAATCCAATCCGGCCGACGCGCAATCCAATCCGACGAGCCGAAATCCAATCCGGACGCCGCAATCCAATCAGCCGACGCTCGCCAATCCAATCCCGCCGCGCCGCATCCAATCCGCAGACGCCGCAATCCATCCGCGACCGCCGCAATCCAATCCGCCGACGCCCGCAACCATCAGCCGACGCCGCAATCATCCGCCCGACGCCAGCAATCCATCCGCCGACGCCGCAATCAATCCCCGACGCCGCAATCAAATCCCCCGAACGCCGCAATCCAATCTGCCGAACGCCCGCCAATCCAATCCGCCGACGACGCCAATCCTTGTGGGATTGTAAGAGTAAAAAAACTACTCCCGACGGATTGTGGATTCGCAGATTATTATCCCTTACATCTTCCATTGGATGGCAGAAAATAGAGGATTGTACTTGCGAATCCTCAACGGATTTTTGCGGACTCCGCGGATTGTATTTCCAATGCGCGGGTTTTGGAGATTACTCCGATGTTATCGAAACTGGAACAATCCGCGACAAAATTTTACACCGCAGAACGGATTTGAATGGAAAGATCGGGGAAATCCCGCGAACTGATTTTTAATGGTTTCTCCCGTGTTTTTCAAGATATATTCATCTCAAATTGGTTCTATAAAAGGAGATCACCAGCTACAACAAATCTGCATTCGGTAGGATAACTTAAACGGCGGGACACACTTTATTCGAGCCGGCTAGGTCCCACACCACACGGACGAATTCGGGTATACCCGGTTGTATTGAGGTTGTGTGACTGTTTCTGCACGAGGTGATTGAGGTATTTTCCAGGCAAGGGAGTGAAGCATTTTATTACCGCTGGTGCAAATGCACAGTAATATATATATACTGCATTACAATTTCATTGAATTTTATCCACTCTGGGTAGACACGCAAAGCATGCAGCCTATTAAAATCCGTAATCATTTCATTTAACAGATTAGACGCCCGTCAGCCAGGCCATGAACCAGGGGGAAGGGGCAAAACGGCAACGGGGCTGTCAGAGCATCACTAGCCTTTTATACGCCCTCTTTTCCATCCCCTCCCCGCCCCCCTCTACCCCACTCCCCCCCCTCCTTCAGCCCCCCCCCTACTAATCCACCACCCTGCTCCCACTTCGTGCGTATCGACCTATTAATGTCTGTACAAGATTGCTTTCAAATCCAGCAATCTCTCCACTCTCGCCCCAGTGAAACCCCCCACCCCCATCGGCAGGAGGGCAACCTTAGGGCCCCACACACCCTAGTGAGCCATAGTACTATCTAATTAACCTTTTCCCCCAGGAGTCTTCCACATCCAACAGGCCTTACCCTAGGCCAAACTCACCCTTAAACTCGAATCATAACCTTTCTTAACCAGTATTCCAAATGTTAGGAGTAGCGAATGGCTACTCACTCAACAGGACTCTCCCTCATAGGAGAGGATATAGTAAAGGTATATAGAAATTCGGTAATAATAAGGGTATTTTGCTCGATAAAGTTGTTCTGTTGTGTGTGTCGGTGCAGTAAGGCCTGACAGGACTGTTGGACCTGCATATAACGGTTCACCAAGGGGCTTTTGCCAATTTTAAGAAGGAAAAGGGACAGAGTTTGAATTACTTATTTTAATCTCTGAAAAATATATAATAACCTGTAGAATTAAATAAATGGTGTTACACCGCTCTACCTTTGTAATATCCCACATAAGGGCAGATCATCGAACTCTGATACAGGTTACCCTGAGGGAGCTCTATACAGGTACCAGCGGGAGCGCTCTGATAGACAAGTTACCCGCGGGGAGGAGAGTCTGATTACAGGTTACCCGCAGGAGCTCTGCTACAGGTACCTGCAGGGGAGAGGCCCGGATAAGGGTATCTGAAGGGAGCTTGATGTAACAAGGTTACCCGCAGGGAGCTCTGATACAAGTTACCCGCAGGGAGCTCTCTGCTAAATGATACATGTTACCCGCAGGAGCTTGATACAGGTTACTACCGCAGGGAGAAGCTCTGATAAGGTTACCCGCAGGGAGCTAGGATTACAGGTTACACCCAGGGGGACGGGGGGGTTGGGAGCTATGGGAGGCAGCTCTGCGGAAGGGGGAGGGGATGGGTGAGGCGTGAGGGAGGGGGGGGACGGGGGAGCTTTCGGATACAGGTTACCTACAGGGAGCTCTGGATACAGGTTACCGCCAGGAGCTCTGATACAGTTACCCGCAGGAGCTCTGTTGATACAGGTTACCCGCAGGGAGCTCTCTCTCCGATACAAGTTACGCAGGGCCTCAGGGAGCTCTCTGTTACAGGTTACCCGCAGGGAGCTCTGATACAAGTGACCCGCAGGGAGCTCTGATACAGGTTACCCGCAGGGAGCTCTGATACAGGTTACCCGCAGGGAGGCGGAGGGAGCTCGGAGGAGCTATGTACAGGTTACCCGCGCAGGGAGCTATGATACAAGTTACCCGCAGGGGGAGAGCTCTGATACAGGTTAAACCCCGCAGGAGCTCGATACAGTTACCCCGCAGGGAGCTTAGCTCTGCTACGGTTACCCGCAGGGAGCTCGATACAGGTTACCCGCAGGGGCTTGATACAGGTTACCCGCAGGGAGCTGTGCTACAGGTTACCGCCGGGAGAGCCTCTGATAAGAGGTACCCGCAGGGAGCTCTGTACAGGTACCGCAGGGAGATCTCATACAGGTTACCCGCAGGGAGGGCGCTCCGATCCAGGTTACCCGCGGGAGCTATGATACATGTAACCCGCAGGGAGCCTGATAAGGTTACCAGCAGGGAGCTCGGATACAGGTTACCCCGCAGGGATGCTCTGATAACAGGTTACCCTGCAGGGAGCTAGCTCTGATACAGGTTACCCGCAGGGAGATCTGATAAGTACCCGGCAGGGAGCTTGATACAGTACCCGTCAGGGAGCTCTGATTACAGGTACCTACCCGCGGGGGGAGCTCGCGCTGATACAGGGGTACCCGCAGGGAGCTCTGATACAGGTTACCCGACAGGGGGGGCGGGGAGAGGAGCTCGGATACAGGTTACCTACAGGGAGCTTCTTGAATTATGGATACAGGTTACCCGCAGGGAGCTCTGATACAGGTTACCCACAGGGAGCTCTGATACAGGTTACCCGCAGGGAGCTCTGATACAAGTTACCCGCAGGGAAGAGCTCTGATACAGGTTACCTGCAGGGAGAGCTTGTGAACAAAGTTACCGCAGGGAGAGCTCTGATACAGGGTACCCGCGGGAGGCTCTGATACAAGGGACCGCAGGGAGTCTGATAACAGGTTACCCGCAGGGAGCTGAGACTTCTGATACAGGTTACAAGCCAGGGATCTCTGATAGGTCTGAAAGGAAGAGACTCGATGTGGAGAGAAGAAGGATATGAGATATGGCTTGTAGTCTCTGCTCTTAGAATTGCTGGGGGAGAGGAAGGGGAAGGGCGGGAAGCTCTGCTCTAGTGCTCGCTGACTTAGCTTTCTGATCTCTGAGCTGCTCTGATCAACGCTCTGTGATACAGGTTAGCCAGCAGGGAGCTCTGATACAGTTACCCGCAGGGAGCTATGAACAAGTTACTCCGCAGGTGGAGCTTATGATACAGGTTACCCGCAGGGACTCTGATACAGGTCCCGCCAGGGAGATCTGATACAGGGTACTCGCAGGGAGCTCTGATAAGGTTACCCGCAGGGAAGTGTGGGAGGAGAGGGAGGAGTCTGATACAGGTACCGCAGGGAGCTCTGATAAAGGTTACTCGCAGGGACGAGCTCTGATACAGGTTACCGCAGGGAGCTCTGATACAGGTTACACGCAGGGAGAGCTCCGATACAGGTTACCCGGCCCGCCGCAGGGAGCTCTGCTGATACAGGTTACCCGCAGGTAGCTATGATCATGTTACCCCGCAGGGGCTCTGTTGTAACCAGAGTTACCCGCAGGGGAAGCTCTGGTACAGGTTTACCCGCAGGAGCTCTGATCCAGGTTACCGCCAGGGAGCTTTGTTTCGATACAGTTACCCGCCAGGAGCTTCTGAGTACAAGTTACCTCCGCAGGGAGCTCCTCTGATTACAGGTTCCGCAGGGAGAGCTCTGATACAGGTACTACACGCGGGGAGCTCTGATACAGGGTACCCGCAGGGAGCTCTGATTAACAGGTTACCCGCAGAGGGGCTTTTTTTCTCGGGGGGAAGAGCCTTGATACAGGTACCCTACAGGGAAGCTTCTGAAGGCTCTGATTGATCAGGTTACCCGCAGGGAGATACTCTGATACAAGTGACCAGCAGGGAGCTCTGATACAGGTTACCTGCAGGGAGCTTTGATACAATGGTACAAGCCAGGGAGCTCTGATACAGGTTACCCGCAGGGAAGCGCTTGGATTACAAGTGGACCCGCAGGGAGAGTACTCTTGCGCTGCTCAGCTATGATACAGGTACCCGAGTGAGCCTCTGTACAGGTTACCCCCTAGGGAGGCAGGGAGAGCTTGATGGCTAGCTAGCAAGCTCTGATACAGGTTACCCGCGGAAGCTGAAACAGTTAACCCGCAGGGTGAGGGAGCTAGAATCATGATTACAGGTTTACCCGCAGTGAGGCTTGATACAGGGACCGCATCGCAGGGAGCTCTGATACAGGTTACCGCAGGGAGCTCTGATACAGGTTACCCGCAGGGAGCTCTGATACAGGTTACCCGCAGGGAGCTCTGATACAGGTTTTAACCCGCAGTGGCCTCTGATAAAGGTTACTCGCAGGGAGGGGAGAAGCTTCTTAGCTCTGGTTCTGATTGTACATGTTACCGCAGGGAGCTCTGATAAAACCAGGTTACAAGCAGGGAGATCCCCGCTACAGGTTACCCGCGCCGCAGGGAGCTCTGATAAGGTTACCCGCAGGGAGCTCTGATACATGTACCCCGCAGGGAGCTCTGTGATACAGGTACCCGAGGAGCTCTGATACAGGTTACCCCGCAGCAGGGGCTATGATCAGGTTACCCGCAGGGAGCTCTGTACAGGATACCGCTGGCGAGCTTGGGAATACAGGTACTGCAGGGAGCTATTGATACAGGTTACTGCAGGGAGCTCTTGTTACACCTTAAGCAAAAGCATAAGGAAAAACATGCATTTACAAGTGAGATTAGTACCCAACATTAATACATGACATTTATTGCAGCTAGGGCAGGTCCTACAGACATGATGGAAGACATATTTACTGTATGCCTGCCTTAGGCAGTGACTACAGCAGACATGATGGAACGCTATTACAGATGGGCAAAAAGTATAGGCAGGTGCGTGCAGACATGCGGCGAATGGAATACGTATTACATATTTGCGTGGCAGGCAGGTGCTGCAGACATGATGGAATCGTATTAATGTATGTGCAGTAGGCAGTGTGCTACAGACATGATGGAATACTACGTTACATGTACAGTATGTGTAGGCAGTGTGCCAGGTGCTACAGACAGAGTGGAATACGTATTAATGTATGTGCAGTAGGACAGGTGCTACACGACATGATGGAATACGTATTACATGTATGTGCAGTAGGCAGGTGCTACAGACATGATGGAATACGTATTACATGTATGTGCAGTAGGCAGGTGCTACAGACATGATGGAATACGTATTACATGTATGTGCAGTAGGCAGGTGCTGCAGACATATGGAATACGGATACATGCTATGTGCAGTAGGCAGGTGCTGCAGACATGATGGAATACGTATTACATGTATGTGCAGTAGGCAGGTGCTGCAGACATGATGGAATACGTATTACATGTATGTGCAGTAGGCAGGTGCTACAGACATGATGGAATTACGTCTTACTATGATGTGCAGTAGGCAGGTGCGTACAGACATGATGGAATACGTATTAACATGTGTTGCAGTAGGCAGGTTGCAGACATGATGGAATACGTATTACATGTATGGCAGTAGGCAGGTGCACAGACACTGATGGAATACGATATTACATATGTGCAGTAGGCAGGTGCTGCTGCAGACATGAGGGAATACGTATTACATGTATGTGCAGTAGGCAGGTGCTGAGACATGATGGAATACGTTTGATGTATGTGCAGTAGGCAGGGTGGCGCAGACATGATGGAATAGTATAATGTATGTGCAGTAGGCAGGTGCTACAGACATGATGGAATACGTATTTCTGTATGTGCAGTAGGCAGGTGCTGCAGACATGATGGAATACGTATTACATGTATGTGCAGTAGGCAGGTGCTGCAGACATGATGGAATACGTATTACATGTATGTGCAGTAGGCAGGTGCTGCAGACATGATGGAATACGTATTACATGGTATGTGCAGTAGGCAGTGGGCTACACGTACATGTGGAATACGTTTACGTAGTCATAGTAAAACTGAAAGATGAGAAGGACGTGCGAAATACTAGTGTATGTATCTGAGAGTAACATAAATGAAATCCAGTAGCATCTACATTTTCATTCATTGTATTTCTAGATATAATAAAGTAATGCTGGGTACGAGCACGGCTAAGGACGCGCCTCAGCACAAGGGATTCTGAAAGTGTTGAAAGTGGAATGAATCAGAAATGCAACGCACACAGACTTTTCAGCTGTTGCGAATGTGTCACAACCCTTTGTATGGACTAAGCACGCAAACCGGTCACACATATACACCACAATAACATTCAATTAAAAACATTTAGCAAGCTTACAGTATAAGCGGCATGCTCTGTGTGCTCGTTTGCATATCATTACCCAATATCCTTCTCTGCAATTTAACCAATTCATGACCAGTAACAATGTTTTGGGGACCAGTAAAAAACATGAATGGAAGATTTAGGAGAACAGTGTGGAAGTTATAAAACAAACACTAAATACAAATATCCTATGTGAACAACACATTCACACTTCCCATATAACAGCCCTATCATATACTGACACTTCTAACAAAATTGTTCAAATGTATCAAACATATATTAAATTAATTTACAGTTATGTATTATTTTCTCTATAATCCAGAGTTTTAGGGGATCTTCTTTTTCTTATAGAATGTTGCTTTTTATTATGAATTATTTTACAAATGGGTGCAATTCAATCTGTTCATTTAGGCCCAGGGGATATGTACTATGTAGTGAATAGATCCAATATTGTTCCCCCTGAAGGAGTTTCAGTCCCCTGTCTCCCCCTTTCTAGGATCCCGATCCACTATCTCTAGGCCTTTGAATTTTAGGTCCTTAGGAGACCCTCCATGACAATCAAAAAAGTGTTGCCAAGATTATGCACTTATTTCCCCCGTTCCAACAAACGTTCGGCATTCCTTATGCCGTTCACATGTTCACCTTCACGCACTTTCATCGGCCATATGGTCTTCCAAATGTAATACTTATTACATGGGCAGGTGATCATATATACAACAAAGTTGCTACGGCAATTGATAAAGTGTCTGATCCTCTATTCCTTCCCAGTGCAACAATCCCTGAAGGATTTTACCCGTGCCACCAAGTGACACATGACACATTTTCCACACGGAAAATTTCTAGTGGTTTATTCAAACAAAGAGATGCACAAAGCGCACTGGGGTAAAAAAGGATATATTGTAAACTGTAGAAGTAAAATCAAGGTAATTCCACTGACAGTGTACAAATACTTCCAACAAATTGTGTCAAGCTGGAGCGCTGAGGAGTTACACTCTCCTGAAGTGTAGCACAAAGTCTGTCTCTCCCAGGGCGAGTTGCAGGTTGAGACGAATGGTCCCGCGCGCTGGGAGCAGCAGCTGTCGCGTCGTCTCGCTGCTCCTCTTCCTCCCGCTTCCGGTGGTCCTGCGCTGTGATGTGTGCAGACCTGGATTACCAGTGCAAGGTAAGAGTTAGAAAATTCTCATGCACGGCCAATAATGGTGTAAATAACACCTCGGTCGACTTCCTACAGGAATACAGGCAACTCCAAAAGACAGTCTCACAGGTGGACACTCAGTAGTAAACCCACTACTAGTTTTACTCAATACAGAGCTTCGTCAGGTGTTTTTATTCAAACATTGAGTACCTGGGACGACACCGGGTGTTTTCTTTAAAACACTTGGAGCCCATATCCTTTTTAAATTCTTAGCTTTTCTAAAGATTACTTTCGGTTTTATTGAAAGTGTTTGTTTTAGGATTGGATCCATTTTTAAGACATCCCAATGTTTATATAGAATCCTTCTAATAACATTCTCTTGTTTACAATAATTTGCAATGAATATGGGAGTGTCTTGTTCCATAGGTCTTCTAACCCTGGGGACTTGCAAAGAACCTCTTGATCTTTCCCTACTTCTATTCTTTGCATCTTTAACAGCACTTGCATTGCATCCTTTTTCCAGAGAAAAAATAAATAAAAAAATATACACCTTGAGAAAGAGCGGAAGCTCGAAACATGTTGGTGGGTTCCTGAGGGCTCGTTTTTTTCCTTGTACCATGCTCTGATCCATTAAACCTTTATTTTTGGGACCCACTCTCTAGCAATATTTTTTTGTAGTAGTGCTCCAACTCTCCTTCGTGAAACCCATCCTTTTTCCAGAAATCTTTGTTCCAATATTTTTGATTGTGTCTCAAAATCCATCAACTCTGAACAGTTTCTACGCACCCTTAGGAATTGCCCGTGGGGTATATTCCTAAGCAATTATTGCGGATGATAATTATCATAATCAAGATAAGAATTAACATCCACTTTTTTCAAGAAAGTTTTACTTTCAATATGGTCCCCCACAGCTGTAAGCTGAAGGTCCCAAAAAATTGCCCTCCTTTGGGTTAGATTCACCAACCAGGACAATGTAACGATTATTTTCATTGAGATATTTAGTAAACGACACGCCTCCTACAATCCTGCCTTCTCCTACCCTGACACGGCTATCCACTACTAGGAACCTGCACACCGGACGCGACCTTGCGTCTCCAGGTCGGTGTTTTCTAATCCCCACCTCGGCCTCGCGGTCCTGTCCGGTTTGTGGCGAGCATCCGTTACAAGTGCAGAGCCAGTAAACCTACTCACAGACAGCTGTTTCAATGTTTTGGGTCTCATCAGTGTGAGGCCGGTTATACTGGCTTTGCAATATGAAGCTGGAATAGGTTTCAGCCACACATTAAATAAGTTATAGGGGTAAAAAATTGACAAACCCCTCCACCCTACAGTATACAGTTAATAAAAAATATCACTTGTGAGCACATTCACATGTCTCAGACAGGTCTGCAAACCTGCTTTCCACATTATCTCTGAGTATACAATGCTTCCACTGCAGCTAGGGATACTGGGAAATGACATGCAAATGAGCTCACCTTTTACTTCTAATCAAACACTAGATTGGAGATTTGTGCAAAACATTTATTATAAAGGATATGCTGCCTCTAATAAAAATCCCTGCATGCAGTCTTAATCCCACTGTTATATAACAAACAGCAGGAGAATACATCAAAGTGTGTTCTGGCTAAAGATCTTTGCAAAATATAAATTACAGAGCATGTTTTGAGCTCTTACAAGAAATCTGGTGTCTATTTAACACGTCTAAAAAGCCCTCTATTAATAGAAATGTGGCAATGAGCGGTTTCTGTGTTTAAATTACTTTTGTTTGTCTCTATATTACTATTATTCCATTTGTTGCCAGTAGAGATGGACGAATCCGTTTCCCGGATGTTCTCGCATTTCCCCCCCAAAATCTGTTTCGCGGTGTAAAATCGGCAAACGGATTTGGTCAGTTTTAATCCGCACGGATGCATCAAAAACCGCCACTGAATACAACCCGTGGACAGATTTGTAGAATCCAATCCACGGTAACAATTTAAGTTTGTAATTTCAGCATAAACTGTGGTTTGATATTGCAAACTGTCTGACCTAGAATATATATATATATATATATATAAACATATACAGTATATGATTGAATATATATTTATATGTGTCTGTATCTTACATGCCTTTGTCTGAACAGATGGCAGGATACCATGTGAAACTCAAACAGTGATTATAATTTGCACCTCAATGAGACACCTCCCCTCAGTTACTGTATGCGAGAAACAGAGATGGAGAGTAAGACCCACAACTGGTATTAAAGCACAGAGCTGTGAGACCAGTTAGCTATATATATATATAATATATTATATATAGATATATAATATATATATATTAATCTGTAATATGTAACATCATTTTATAACTAGAGTGAATTGTAACATGTAATATCGTTTGCCCTTGTATTGCTATATAATGTATACTGTATTGTAGCAGCAGTTTGATTTGTTCACATCAATACAATATTTTTCATATTCACGTATATTTGCATTTCTATGTCACACTTCCCCAAAAAGAACATGAAATACGGGCGTTGTATTTCTTACACGCGGATTCAGCAATCCGATTCTTAAGGATCTCTGTATCCGCGGATTGGATTCTACATATCCGTCCACGGGTTGCGGACTTCGGAGTGTATTGGTAATAATAAAAATCCGCAAAACGCAAATCACCCTTTTTGAGATTGATCCTCTGAAATCTACGGACCAACGGAACCGGCCGATCCAAATTCACACAAAAAATGGTCCCATCTCTAGTTGCCAGTAGATCACTGTGACAGGGTGAATAGGAAACACCAGCCTGGTGCCTGGCAGACCTGTGTGCTAGAGCTGTTGTCCTGAATAACGAGGTTGGGTGGGTTAAACTTCTGATCCTGTTGGGTCTGACACCATACGCCATTCCTAGGGTGCCTTAGGCTTGTCAACCCAATAACACTCTTTGTGTTGTGGGAAGCCAGCGGAATCACTTCCTGCAGTTTGTACAGTTTTATTTATTTTAAAATAAAGTATTTAAATTCAGTATGTGTCTGGCAGATGACAGTGAATATTTGTGTCCCTCTTCTGTTATACCGTAGACACCTTTGTGCATATCCGTCACGTAGCACCAAATGAGTACTCATACCTGTAGTTCCCCACCCTGCCGGGCTTCATTTAGAAGCAGACCACTTCCACTTCCTAGTAGACAGTTTAATGTTCCTTGTGGAGCACACCTGTGAGATACACTAATAGCTAATACATGTGTGAGCAGCGAGCAGCTCAAAAGTAGGATGTGACAGTGATACTCCCGATCAGCTGGTATAGCTCACACTGCTAGAGCTTCTGCATAGAAAAGCAGTGGCTGTGGGTTCTAATCAGGGTCTGACACCAGTACATCATTCCAGTCATTAGGTTGATGCTTTAGGCTTATCAACTCTATACTGTTGGTATGGAAATAATTTTAGGAAGTGTGGGAATATACTTTGCAGGCCATTAGCATATCTCTCAGTCGTGTACCTGTACTTCAGGTGTGCTCCTTTGTGAAGGTATATNNNCTATATATATATATATATATTATCATCTATATATATATATATATAATATATATATATATATATATATATATATAGCAACAAAGGTAGAATAAAATAAAGTATAATTCCAAAATAAATAATAAATAGTGTTTCTCAAATGAAAAGATCATAAAGTAAATTACAATGTTCTTCAAATTCCTGCTTTAAAATATCTTCATCTTGAATAAAAGTAGGGTATCATTCATCCATATACATGCAGCTTCTCATTTCACGTTATCTCTGTGCAAGATGAGCAGTTTGTTGTTTTAGCAGCAACATCGATATAATTCACTGTATTACAAGTGTTGTTCTTGTAACCACAATGGAATGTGTTGCTCAGGGAGCTTCTTTCGGAGGCTGACATCACGCAGGAGAATGATCATTGTGTGATGATGTCAGCTTCTAATAGAACTGCTAGAGATTTGATCTCTATATTTGATGTCTAGTACTGAGTAATAACTTGTAAACAAAGCAAGTATGTAGCAAGTATGTAGTAGAAGTCATAAGACGACTATACATACGCACTGCAAAGTGGTAGCACATTATGGTTCGAATCCCGGGTTCATGTAAACCCTCTGAACAGACATTACTCTGTCATCATGTATGTATGTATATCTTTATTTATATATAGTGCCATCTATGTACATAGTGCGTCACCGCAGTAATACACGTAACATAATAATATAACATATAGTGGGAATAAGCGCTTCAGACATGAAAGTAAGTAACATTAGGAAAAGGAGTCCCTGCCCCAACAGAGAGAGTAGGAGGGTGTTCTGGTAAGCGAGTCTGCAAAGGTTCAGTGCATCTGAGGTGTATAGTATCAGCCTGCGGAGTTACTCATATGCTTCGTTATAGAGGTGTGTTTTTAAGATAGGTCTTAAAGATGGATATTGAGGGGAAGGGCATTCCAGAGGTGTGGGGCAGTCAGTGAGAAAGGTTTTATGCGGGAGAGGGCTTTAATACAGGGTAGAGAGAAGGCATCCTTGGCAGCAACACAAGAGTCAGGGTGTGTCATAGTGAGAAATTAGGCTGAGATGTAGGAGGGGCAAAGATGTAAAGCTTTAAAAGTGAGGAGAGAATTTTGTAAGTAAATACGGATTTGATAGGAAGGTCCAGGAAGTGATTTCAGCAGGTGAGACCGATGACAATTTAGGAAGGAGTAGAGTATTCTAAAGCGAGATGGGAGAGAATGGGGCCTGCGTTAGAGTTGTAGGCAGTAAGGGACAGAGGAAAGGGCGTATCTGTTGCAATGTTACGGAGGTAAAAACTATAGATGTTAGTTACATTGTGAATGCGAGAGGATAATGTGAGGGAGGAGTTAAATGTGACCCCTGGGCAGCGTGCTTGTGATACTGGGTGTTTGATAGTATGGCCAGCAGTAATGTACAAGGGGGCAGTAGGGTCAGGTTTGGGAGGAAGTATGAGGAGCTCCGTCTTGCAAATGTTAGTTTGAGTCGGCGGAGGGCCATCCAGGATGATAAAGCAGAAAGATATTCGGAGACTTTGGTCTGTATAGAAGGTGTAGTAAGGTCAGGGGTAGAAAAGTAAATTTGTGAGCCATCAGCATAGAGTTGATATTTGAACCCTAGAAATGTAATAAGGTCCTCTAGAGTCAAGTGCCGTTTGGTTAATGGTACGTAGGTCTCTGCAGAAGTGAGTGACAGATGGAGGTGGAGAAGGGGTGAAGTGAGAGGGAGTAAACGAGATAAGATGATGGTCAGAGCGAGGAAGGGGGGAAATGGAGAAGTCAGAGAGAGTAAGGTTTATAGTGGAAACCAGGCCCAGGTAGTGGCCGTCCTTGTGGGTGCTGGCTGCAGTCCATTGGCTAAGGCCAAAAGAAGAGGTTAGAGAGAGAAGGCGGAAGCCCAAGGGAGAGAGGGGTCATTAATAAGGCAGTTGAAGTCCCCAAGGAGAAGAACAGGGGAGTCTGAGAGAGAAAAAGGAGAAACAGGATTCCCAGTAGGGAGATCGCCTGTAAGAGCTGTGCAGGGAGTTGCAGCTCTCTCTGTGCAGGGAGATCGCCTGTAAGAGCTGTGCAGGGAGTTGCAGCTCTCTCTGCGCAGCTCTTACAGACTTCTGGAAGATCACATCGGTAGAACGTAGAATAAGGCTGAGATAAGGGCACCGCGATCCCGAGCGGTATTGGCATTGTCTTTCCTCACGGTTTCTGACTTGCGATAACGCTTTCTGATTCTTTCTGAATACCGTCATAACCCAAATGCCAAACCATTCATATGGCAGCGATTTTATCGAAGCTACTAGAATGAGCCCCTAAGGGTACTGACAATTACGGGAAAAACACCCTGGAACAAGCACTCACTTTACCAAAATAAGACAAATTTATTGAACACAGAAAAATATTTTTGAAAAAGTTTAAAAACAACGGAACCTAAAAGACGCTTTAAATAATCTTCCTGCATAAAGACAGATCAGATAATCCATAAAGGATATGAGGATGCAAAACACCAGGAACTAAATAATGAGCGTTCTATGCTGAAGCAGTGAAATACACTAATCAAGCTCTGTGAAACCAGGGGAACAATGATATCCCCTGGAATGTAATGACCGGCCGGTCAGTATCAGAAATCTGACAAGATATATATATATATACTGTTCTCACCAAACAGTGTCTGTATGTCATGGTCAGATATAACACAGTTATTAATACTGCTGCCCTTGTAACTCTTGGGTTTCTTACAGCGTGTTAGGAAGTATCATTATCCGGTGCAATGAGACTTGAGGTAGGTATTAATCAAAGTGGAGGATTATATGACAAATTATGTTTTATTAAAGATTTCTTTAAAAAAACAGCATGATTCATATTGAACCCAACCGGTTTTAGTGCCTCACACGCCTTTCTAACGAGAACGTTCTCTTGAGAAAGTTTCTTTGAAAAGGCGTGAGACGCCTGAACATTGATTTGCACATACAGTACAAGGATTGAAGAATATCTGTTTTTGAAAAGTTGGACTTTATAAATCAATGGAAAAAGATAGCCAAACATATCTTATTTATTTCTCTGTACAGCATCCACATACACATACTGAGAGAGATAAACACACATACGCAGATAGATAGATAGATAGATAGATAGATAGATAGATAGATAGATAATATATGTAGAGTTATCGTACCACGCATGTGAAGCGGACCAGTAGTCTCGGCCAGCCGAGCTTTAATAATCAAAATAAATAGATGATACCGTTATGTGTGCTACCGAAATGCTTTTATTTGTGCGAGCTTTCGAGTACACTGGTCCTTCTCTTTCCGCGATGTTACAATTAATGAAGCCAAAAAAGGTTTTAACTTTAAACATGCATCCTGGAAATTGATCTGTGATGAAGCTTCCTCATCCCCTCCCTGAATGTTAGTGATGTAAGAGTACATATGTGTTAGGTAAATAAAAATTTATTTTGGTGAAACCCACATGTATACTGCGCTTAACAAAAGGGTGTGGTGTGGAGTGGGAGTGTATATCAATGGTGTGGGTAGGTGTGGAAAATGTGAGGCTGTGGCACTAACAAAAGTGTGTGGATAACTATGTGGTCCCTATTGGTATATAGGGATGGAATTACATAAGTATTTGTATGTGTAAGAGACAGATGTGTGTGTGGTATATATATACTATATATATATTATATATTTTTAAATAAAACTATATATATATATATATATATATATATAATATATAGCGCAGTATGTATGGGCATGGCCTTTAGCACTCATGGGAAGAGAGTTCTCTTATGTCAGTAGTGACTCATAAAACTTCGGTCTCGGTTTAGGCCATCGCTAAGTGTTCCGAACAGTTGCATAAACTTGTATTCATGCCACCGTCTCTCTTTCGGTGTTCTAAGATTACCTTTGGTATGGCCACCTTCAGATCGTTCATCTTGTGGCCAGAGTCAGAGAAATGTTCACCGACAGGACTGTCCGCGTGTGATGCTGTGACGATGCAGATTCATTCTCTTGTTTAGCCCCTGTCCCGTCTCACCTATGTAGTAGCAGCCCCCTGGGCATTTCATGCACATGATGAGGTACACGACATTGCTGGAGGAACAGGTGAACTTTCCTCTGATTTTGTACTCCAGATTCCTGTGTTGTATTTGTGTATATATATATATATATATCAGCCTAGCTACCAACCTAGTTAGATTGGGCATATACAGTACTGTCTAGTTATTCTTCAAAGTGGAGCAAGTTTTTCTTTTATGTTTTGTGCTTACAGAGTCAGAGAAAGAGGATCCTGCTGCCTGAAGGCATTAATTTCTTGGTGCAGGCCGGGGGATGCTGTGATAGCAGAAACTAGACTGTGATTACCCATTACTGAACATCAGGAGTCCCCTATGCTCAAGTAGATAAGTGCAATAAAGTGTGAAGTATTCTGAACATAGGTAGCCCCTCAAGTACCTGTAAGAGTGTGCAAATGTGAATTTTGCCAGAGAAGAATCTACCCTATATGCATATTTAAATGAGCGTATTCTTCCCAAGTATCTCAGGTGTGTTCATACAGTAGGTATCTCTCCACATATTTCATAGATGGGAGTTTTGGGTCCATGGGTACTCAACTAAATAAGACCACATCTCTACCTTCTGCGTGTCCATAAGAGAATGTGCTGCGTTTCTTATGAAGTTCCTGGAAGACCTGCACTGTAGATGCCCTTATGCAAATGTGACTAATTCTATTGGGGGTCGTGATCCTGAAAGATCTGACACTAATCTTCCAGTAGTGAAAGGGTTAAACTGACTTTTTTTTTTAAACCGTTCAATCAGTTTATTAAACCCCTCTCACCAAAAAAGTATACAAAAATGAATGAGAGGATGAGCCTCCTGGGTTTTGGCTTGAATTCTGAAATGTATTCAGAAGTCGGACTCAAACTTCTACATACAGTTTTAAATGACCGAAGATCAGATTTTAAGCGTGCAAACTTGCCAACTTGCCCATCCTTTGTAAATGGCAGGAAATGGGGTGTTCAAGTCACTGGAACTGGTTACAGCTGGTTAGGTTCATCACGGAGAACCCATCGTTTACAAAGAAGTCTAAAGCAAAGAGTCCCCAAGCCCACTCTAAACTAAAATAACCTCTTTACCGGAAACCTTATAGCATTATTATTATTATTATTATTATTATTACTATTGCTAAACCTTAAATTAATACTTAAGAAGTCACTTACTAGTGGTAAAGGCAGGGTCATCTTAACAACATTAGGGGCCCCCGGGCAAAACAGTGCATGGGGCCCTGCCTATACTGCCGCTCCCAGCCTCCCACGCACTCACTAGCAGCAGGCACCGGAAGTGCTGCACTGCTGGGCTGCGAGCGGTTGTGACGCGAGCCGGGGTGCCGGGCGGGCGGACAGTGAGCGGAGCCGGGGTGCCGGGCGGGCGGAGAGCGAGCGGAGCCGGGGTTCCACTTACGGACGGGGAGAGTGAGCGGAGCCGGGGTGCCGGGCGGTGGGAGAGTGAGCGGAGCCGGGGGGCCGGGCGGGGGGAGAGCGAGCGGAGCCGTGGTGCCGGGCGGGGGGAGAGCATTGGTGGGCACGCATGGGCCGGGCTTGTGGGGCCCCCCTATGCTGTGGGGCCCCCGGGCAACTGCCCAGTGTGCCTATACATTAAGATGGCCCTAGGTAAAGGCCACATCATTTATTTATACAAACCTTTTCAAATTTGGCCTTGCCAGCCATAACCAGCATTAGTCCTCCATCATCCCTAAATCATATAAATCATATAAACCAATCCCAAAGATAAGTTGCAACCGGAACAACCCCGGGGCAAAGCTCCTTCCCTAGCACTTCAAAGAAACAGAACAGAACCACAACTGTAACATATTTATGGCCAGGTTAGACCCACCAATAGAGTATGAAACTTTCTCATGAGGTCGCGGCCAGGCACGAGTTGTGAAAAAAGAGGTCACAAGTGATTCGCCGGCGTTAAGTTAATGTGCATTGGAGTTTCGTTTACTACGCTAGTGAAAATCTCTAAAATGGCTAGAATCACTTAATTCTGTGACTATAAACAGTGCGCACACCACGTTCCGCTGGGTTTCTGCTGATGTTTTGATGAAAGATGACTGATTTTGGGACATTATTAGCCCTTTGAGGCTTGGCCACATTTTTGCCAGGAATTGAATTTGAAAAAGCAATGCTGAGAATGCGTTGCAGCTTTGCACATCCGTACCCACATCTACCACCGTCACTCATTTCATATTCCTCAATTAACTTCGACAGCACCCTAAAAAAACAATGTTTCTCAAGTTAATACCCTCCTTCAAGGCATTATTAAATATATGTACACCTATATCTGGCACATGAATCTCATCCTATCTGTAACGACCTTTACCACCATCCCTGAGGGGAAAATGCCCGGGACCCATTCCCACTATAGACTGAATAAAGTCTGACACGGACTTGCTCAGCTTCCCGAGGCCGCGGTCAGGAGGTTTCAGGACCAATTCCCCGCCCATTAAACCGTTATCCCAGGAAAGATCACAAAACGCTGATCAAAGTTCCTTTAAATGTTATAAATTAATTGGATTGTTTTAACCCCTTCCAGATCCTTACCACCCTCATGAACAAATAATAATTATACCAGGCACTCTGTAAACAGATTAAACTTCACTAAATAAGACATTCTTCCCACAATAACCCCTTTGTCCCCAAACAAAGACATTTTAATTAACTGTGCAGAAAACCCTATCTGGCTACACCCGCGAGGTTGGTAAAGCTGCTGAGACGAGCTGCTGAGACGCGCTGCTGAGAGCTGAGACGTGCTGCTGAGACGCGCTGCTGAGACGCGCTGCTGAGACGCGCTGCTGAGACGCGCTGCTGAGACGCGCTGCTGAGACGCGCTGCTGAGACGCGCTGCGTCGCTCTTTCCGTGGAGTTCTGTGAAACCTGCACGATTTGTATCTAACTTTTGTCACCAAAAATGTTAGTGAAACGGGCAAAATTGTTAGAAATTCCCTATTTCGCTTCTTTGCAATAATAAAAGTTCCATCGAATGTAGAAAGTGATAGTGATCGAAATGAATGGAATATGTATATAAATATATATAATTATATATAAATATGTTTATTGCCCCAGTCACTGACTTTTAGCAGTAAGAAAAAGTTTTGATTTGAAGTTAACGCTTTCATGGAACCAAAAAAGTGCAAAATTTGCACATGTCATATCTGTACTGGCTGCCGAGTGGTCGCATGGCTGCCGCGTGGTCGCCTGGCTGCCGCGTGGTCTCCTGGCTGCCGCGTGGTCGCCTGGCTGCCGCGTGGTCGCCTGGCTGCCGCGTGGTCGCCTGGCTGCCGCGTGGTCGCCTGGCTGCCGCGTGGTCGCATGGCTGCCGCGTGGTCGCATGGCTGCCGCGTGGTCGCCTGGCTGCCGCGTGGTCGCATGGCTGCCGCGTGGTCGCATGGCTGCCGCGTGGTCGCCTGGCTGCCGCGTGGTCGCATGGCTGCCGCGTTGTCTCCTGGCTGCCGCGTGGTCGCATGGCTGCCGCGTTGTCTCCTGGCTGCCGCGTTGTCTCCTGGCTGCCCTCCTGTATGTGCAGCGAGGGAATGAGTGACCCAAAAGTCAGATGTAAACAGCACAACTTCCAGCAGCTAAAACCAGAAAATAATACTACTAATACTAATAATAATAATACTACTAATACTAATAATACTAATAATAATAATACTAATAATACTAATACTAATACTAATACTAATAATACTAATACTAATACTAATACTACTAATACTTATAATAATAATACTAATACTAATAATAATAATACTACTAATAATACTAATACTAATAATAATAATAATAATAATAATACTAATAATAATAATACTAATACTAATAATAATACTAATAATAATACTACTAATAATAATACTACTACTAATAATAATAATAATACTCCTATATTTAAATAACTAAATGCGGTCTGACATGAGATAGAGAAGTTGTATAACAGATTGACTCTCACCTAACAATCTTTCCGATACGGTTCCCTGGTAAACCCAGCCTGACCCAGCCTGACCCAGCCTGACCCAGCCTGACCCCCACTGAAGGGAGCTCAATGTGAGATGAATGGGAACCAAATGGTGACACCTACTGTAAGTGAAACACAGAAACAAAGTGATACTTAGAGAGATCGGAACCTCTCTGTACGACAAGCAGCCCATTGCACTGCGGCCAAAAGACAAATTCCCAGTTAGTGTCTTGACAGGACAAAAAGGATCATGTGGAAGCTATGAACACAGCAGCTGTCTGTGTGTGTGCGTGTGCGTGTGCTGCCACACATGCGCATGCGCTCCTTTCAGTCCTGAGTATGCAAGTAACACAGTAACCCAGGGGTGCGCAAACTTATCAGTTCGCGCCCCCCTGTCTGCACTCCCCACTGCTCGCGCCGCCCCTCCTTACCTGCTCCCGGGCTTCTGCGGAATCATATGACATCATGGCGTTATGTGACGTTGCATTGCCATGGCAACACGTTGCCATTTTACCCCGTGGCGTCATTTGACTCTGCGTTGTCATGGCGATGTGTCACCGAAGAGCCGGCCGAGTGCAGGTAAGAGAAGTTGCAGAGGCCTCACGCCTCCCCCAACATTTAATTTAAGTACCTTGGGGAAGAGCGCGGGGGCCTCTGCAACCGCCGCGCTCCCCTAGAAAGTCCCACGCTCCCCAGTTTGCGCACCCCTGCAGCAGCCGGCATTGTGGTGCTGGGATCAGTAGGGAGGAGATAGTTAACAATAAAAACTTTTTTTCTTTCCCGATACGACTGGAAGTAGAAAAAATATTAGCAAAGGCGGTGCTCTGCTCCCCGGTAGTAATTAGAAACACCAAGCGCAATTAATGAAAAAACGGGGAGTTTAATGTGTAAAAGCGTAAGTACACGACAAACCAACTCTGACGCGTTTCGTTCCTGGTGTGGAACTTTGTCAAAGAGCCTGTGTGAACCTGTCTTCAGTAACAGTCTGACCAGGATCCTCCATGTAAGAAGATTCATTTTATCTACATGCCGATAGCTCTGGAGCACTAGTTACGGGGGTTGACCCCATCCACTACTACTACTGGAAGTATGGGGGGTTGCCCTATAATCGGGCAAATACGGTATTATAATCTAAGCAATTTAGTATTAAATGACAATGCAGGTTAATCACGGAAAGGGAATGTGTTAGAATCCTGTGAATAGCCTGTGCCACACATACTATGAGACCGGAATACTACCTGATTATCCTAAACTCCTCTCCCCCTCACATTTTCCCCACTGCCATCATTGGAAAAAGTAAAAAAAGTGTGAGATTACGGGTTAAAAGAAGTTGAAACCATGATCCGCGAACCCCATAGCCTTAAACAAAGCTTCTAAATCACAACTCTCAGCTGCATCTATGAAAATGTTCAGCTTAATATTAGACTGAGCTTCTCTATACCAAGCTGAACTACTCTACCATTGTCTTTTAACAGAATTGATTCCCAAACTACACGCGTATCCTTCATAGGTCAGGCAATCCTAATGTGGAGGTGTGAGTAAAGTGCCCTGACCATCACTATCTGCCTGCCTCTGACCTCTGCCTGTCCACTGACCACTTCAACCTGCCCTCTAGCCCATTGCAGCCACTGGACTCCAGCCTCGCAGTGGCTCCTGTGACAGCAGGAGAGGTGGACAGGTAATCTTGAAGGCAGACTCGAGGTCCAGGATCCATCTATGCAGGGGCCTCTGTAGGGAATGTGTTAAATGCGTCAACAGATTTGACCCCACGAAAATGATTTTGGATGGTAGGCTCGGGAAATGGATTCTGACAGTTTCGCCGATTTCTACTCATAACTGTGAGCATCTTAGTAACAGGTATTCTGCCCTCCAACAGCAACTGACCAACCACTGCCCAGCTCTTCACCCCAAAAAGATTGTTTGTGTGTTTTTTTGGGTCCGCGAAATGGCCGGATCGTGACATCCGATGCTGGAGAATGGGGATCATTGTAACCAAGGAGAGGTTTAATAAACATTGCTTTCTAGAGATAGGAGATTCCCAGCTGGTAAACAAAGCGTAATATTATACAACGGAGTTCATATTCCCACATACACAAAGCCGCAGTGCTGGGTATTGCAACCTCATATGTCATTATCTGCCATCGACTTGAATCATGGCGCAATAACCCGCATTGCGGTTTAGGGAATCGTGTCCATACTTTCTTGGAAATTATAAGATTTTTTTGGTCACCTGTTTAAATTCCTATATCCTGACCTTTGCCGAACTTTGCTCAATGCTCCCAGTGTCTCTTACCAAGTCAGAACATCTACGGCTGCCCAAGTTGGGAGTTGTAAGATCTCAATAGGTTTGATGGCAGTAATAAAGGCCCAGATGCAGTAAACTCCGGTAGACTATTGTAACAGGGAAGCAACCCTGTCTCAATGAGGCTGCAATAGAAAGCCTCTAGTGGTCTGAAAAGCCATCAGAGAGCTGGTTAATTGCAGCTAGTCAATTAACCAGCTCCACCTAGGTAATCAGAGGAGGGTAAAACCCCTGCTGCTGACAGACCCAGAGACTCCTTAGCACAGACACACTGTGCTAACATAGGGAGATTAAGTCTTGAGTACACAGAAGAGCTGTGCTGATAACAAGACACCAGAACTCTTTTCATGGGCCTACCTAGACTCAGAGACTGCCATAAAAAGCCCTGCATACAGGTACCTCTTGAGACTTTAGGGTGATAGGTGGGTAAGGGGCTTTCTCTCCCCCCTGCCCTCCCCCCCAGCCTTGCAGAGAGGGACTGGGGAAGTAAGTTAACCCTTACACAGGCCATGGTTAATTTTCCCCAAATCGTTGTCCCTGAGTGCACCTCTGCACAGGTCTCTTACAGCTATATAACGTAATGTTAAATGAAATTAAGGTCATCTTAAATGGTAACGCTGATTCACGAAAGAGAATAATGTAACATAAACCCAATTTTATGTATTTCTATCATTTTTATGGACACTAATGAAAATGACATGCAAATGATATGCAAATGAGTGGTTACTCTGATCCAGACAATAAAATAGGCCTATTTCAGTGCCTGACTGTAAGTAGCGTCGGTTTACTGTAGGTATGACAGTGTTATATCACTGTTCTCTCGTCCACTGTCTGTCTCAGAGTACTTAATGCTGTCTCGGAGTACTTAATGCTGTCTCGGAGTACTTAATGCTGTCTCGGAGTACTTAATGCTGTCTCGGAGTACTGCCTAGACTTACATAACATCACGTTTTTGAAGATAATACAGCTTAATCATGAAATAACGTGACATTAAGGCTATGCTAAGGGGATTTAATATAGGTGTTATTTTTACATATAATTAGCTTTGTGGATATGCATTTACCGCGAGCCAAATAACGTCGTTTCCTGTTTTAGGTAACATCATGTTAATTGCCCTGATTTAACGAAGCTTGGCGCAATGGGGCACGTACTTGGGTAAGGCTCCTATAAAATGTAATCAGGGCGAAACAAACTATACATGCCACAATCAAATGACTTTACTTGCTCATCTTCTTTTATAACATGACATATTTACAAATACATTCAAAGAATAAAGTACTGTCATTTGTGTTAAGGACGTGCAATGTTATTAGGACGAATAAAAAAGACGTTCCGAAATACTTACGGTATTCCAATTTCAAACAAGTTGTTCTGTATCAGCTGCTTTCCTAGCATAATTATACTGAGCTGAATGCACAGTTCCATTAAACAGCCTCCCGGCGCACACTGCAGTTACAAAGGAAACAACGAAGGGGAAGATTGTGAGTTCTGTCATTCTGAGGTGCAATCATTTCCCCAAATACACTTATTATAGAATGCTTTCAAATGCAATTACAAATAGTCACTCCACAAATAACACAGACTAAATACTGCAGGGTTTTCCCTCATATCATGCAGTCCAAAGTTCTACTTAACCTGGAGAACTGTATTTGCTGCAGGTTCTGATACCTTTTTGTGGACCAACGTAAGAGTTTTTCAATGATGAATTATTATGCTGTGCAGATCTTTTGAAACCTCAGAGATCTTTCTTTGAAGTGTATAGTAAAAGTAATACTAGAAGATGAGATCTGCGAGATTCCTAAAGCCCATAGAGATCGGACTTATTATTAGCAAATCCAGAAATAGATTGATCATTGCAGTAATAATTGATGCATATTTTAAGTGTGACATTTATGCCCTTACTACCCAAAGAGTTATTCTCAAAAGCACAGTAGCTGTTACCGATGGAAGAGACTAGCGATGGCTCCTATCTAAGCTACAATTTGTTTTTAAAATAAACACCAAAGCGGTTCTAGCAATTACAAAAAAAAACCACAATGGCCATTAAGGCAGAAATACTACTTTCCCTCGTTTTCTTCTTATTTGTATCTGTAAAGCCTGTGGCAATGTATAATGTTACATTCTTACCCAAGCTGGCAATCATTTGGTGCTCCTGTTATAAAACTGTAAAAATCCTGATTGTGTGCCTAACGAAATGGCCGCCTTCTAACTTATGCTGCAGTTTGTGACATGCTGCAGCTGATATGCAACATTATATTACTAAGAATAACACATTATAGTCACAGATTTCAGAGTAATAGACAGTAATGAAAAGTCTGCTGTTTGGAACACAGCAACAGATTTGTTTGTGATACTTTGTTACCAAAGGGCAGAGCTGAACAAGGTGTGTGCGATAGCCTTTTTCAAAAGAGGAAGTGGATACGACTTTCTAAATGGATGTTATAGCAACCAAAGAATGATCCGTGCATTAAAAAAAATGGTAACAGGAGTTTTAAAAAAATGCAGACAGTATTATCTAATACTACAGAATGGATTTTTTAATCAGGATTTTCCCCATTTTGCTGCTTTAAACATCTAGCAGCATTTAACATATACACAAAATAATATTCTTAACTGTAATTATGCTTTTACACAAATCCTTTTAATAACCATTAATTATTTCCTGTACTAACCTCTTCTACTCTGTAATCATTGAACATATATGCATAGCTGCCAGGCCGCCCAACGAACCTAGGAACAAAATAATCAGAAACTTACATTTACAATGTATTATTCTACAATGCTATTGATTAATACAGGGGTGCGCAATCTTGTTCCCCTGCCGGCTCTCCTCCCCCACCCGGTCCTCCCCCCCCACCCCCCTCCTCACCCCCCACCCCCACGCCTCACCACCCCCACACCTAACTCCTCACCCCCACTCTCCCCCCCCCCACTCCTCACCCCACCCCCCCCCCCCCACTAACCCTCACCCACCCCCCACCCCCACTCTCACCCCCCACACAAACAAACACAAACCCGCCCCCGCTCCCCCACCCCCCTCCTTCCCAGGGAGAACGAAGAAGAAGAGTCACCCACCCCAAGAAAGAAGAAGAAAAAACTACTCCCCCCCCCCCCCCCCCTCCTTCCCCCAAAGCCCCCCCCCCCCCTCCTCCACCCCTACCTCCCCCCCCTCCCCCCCCCCAGCCCCCCTCCCCCCCCCCCCCCCCCTCTGCCCCCCCCCTACCTCCCCACTACCCCTGGTCCCTCCTCCCCCCCAAGGAATCACCCCACCCCCCCATAAAGCCAGCCAGTCCCCCCAGCGGCACTTCCTCACCCCCCCCTCACCCCGATCCCCCCTCCGCCCCCCCCCGCCTCACTCCCCCGGCGCCCCCCAACCTCCGATGGGCCCCCCCCGCTCCCCCCCCCCCCCCCCAAATCCCTCCCACCCCACACAACCCCCCGCGGGTGGGGCCTCCCAACCGCCCCTGATGGGAGGACCTCCCCTCCCCCCGGCCGCTCCTTTCCTCCCCCCCCCTGGGTGTCCTCCCCCCCCCCCCCCCCCTCCTCCCCCCCCCCCGTGCCCCTCCTCCCACCCCCCACCGTCCGCCACCCCTCCTTCCCCCCCCCCGCCTACCCCCTCTCCCACACCCCCCACCCCCCGAGGATCTCCCCCTCCCCCCCCCCCACCTCCCGCAAACCCCGAACCCCCCCGGCCGGGGGAAGCCCCCCCACTGTCCTCCCCCTTCCCCCCCCCTCCTTTCTCTCACTTCTTTCTTCTTTCCCTTTTACTCAGCCTCCTGAGCCAAAGTAAGGGAATTTAGAAGCCGTCGCCGCTCCCCGGCATTTAATTTAAATGCCTTGGGGAAGCGCACAGGGCCTCTGTAACCGCCGCGCCCCCGCAGGGGATCTCGCGCCCCCCACTTTGTGCACCCCTGTATTAATGCATTAAAATGTGTTGATGAACGACTTTCACATTCCACCAATGTTTCTCAGAAATGAGAAACCTCAGTATTCAGAACAAACACATTATTCCCATGTAAATACTAATAAGAAATATTACATTCTCCGGCTGCGTAAGGCCCACATTCTGCAGGCCGGGGAAGGTGTCCCTGACAGGACTCCATCTTATTCCCAGACTGAACATCCAAACACTCTTCTAAGTAACATTTCCCTCTGTAAGAAAACTTCCTCTCCTGCACCAAGTACATTTGAAAGAGATATTTATATAATATTCATTCTGCCAAGATACCGCCAGCACTGGAAGACCCTTCGCAGCCCACAGACTTTAATAGGCTGTAAGATCTTTTCCAGCGCCCGACGGCAGGAAACTGCACAGTAGCCATAACCCTATGGTAGGGCAGGTACATGAAGCTCTAACACGGGGTATTACATCCTATTTACTTTAATGGCAGTTAATGTCCGATTAGTGAATCCCATATAAAGTTAAATCAGGCCGTACAGAGCATAGCAGCCTTTCATTATAATATTGCAATTCCCCGGTGTTTTTCTGGTTTCTATTATGAGATATTACAGGGATACCCGTGTGGGACCTGTGTTCTCCTGGCCGCTTGTCTCAGGGACAGTAATTCCTTCTCTAAGCATATCACACACTTTCTAGTGACTGCCAATGATATGGACAAAACGATGCTAAACCTCATCCCTCCTTAAATCATATTCAAGTGAATTAGCCTTAAGGAATCTGTGCTTATTAGTTTAGTCTTTAACGTGGGAAAATGAACTATTCACACAATACGAAGCTACTGTGGCCTTACAAGAGGATATTCGCACTCCAGAAGCAATCTGTGACAATGAATGTCACCATATTTAAAACATGCTCGATGGAATCTAAAGGATTGCTTACCTCCCTTTAAAAAAGGCGACATAAAATATGGAGGCATAAGAATTCACAAACTTCAGAAGGAAAGCCTTTAATATCAATCTTTCTTCAAACGTTCTTTCAGTTTTTGGTACCTCTGAAAAAAATAAATTGCAATAGTTTTAAAGGCTTTGTAATAACTTAGAAAACACAGCAATATGCTACTAATACACTTTCTTATACATCCTACAAAAACAGATCTTAAATAATTGTCTTTTCAGGAATTGTTGGTGTTAAAACAGAGGTAAAACTTTGAGTGAAGATCAAAGTTCTAACTTAAATGTCTTCTTTTTGAAGAGGGTCCTGTGTGAGGCTCAAACCTTGCAGATTAGTGACGGATAAACCAGTTTTACTGAATCCAAACCCCATCTGTGAAATCAGGACTGGCGGCAATGGGATTTAAGTAAATCCTGTGGCTCTGTGTATAAACGGATAAATGAGGGGAAATCATGACGTGTCTTGTAGCTCAAATGAGTGCAAGTTGAATATGATTATGAACAAATGTTTGAATGAACAATCACATATTGAAATAGCATAAATCAGAATTGAAACATTAAGCTGAATTGTTTATCTACTGGAAAAAAATGGATTGTGTGTTAACGCTGTGTTACTGGCCAATACTTTTATTATAATGTAATTGAATTGATGCGATGTGACAGGACAAGTCTGAGCTTCCTTCCATTCACTTATTTTCCTCGGTGAGAAACTTATTTTAACCTCCAAAGCCCTTAAGATGAGCATTTAAATGCTACATTGAGCTGTAGTATAACATGAGATAAAAAGAGGATATTAAAAGAATAAAGCACATTATAGAAAATTTTCTAGAACTCGGCAACACAGCGGTCACGATATACTCTTCCACAAATACCAGACACCTCATCACCTGCCGTAATACCAGTGGTGATGCTTGTACCGCTGGCATGGATATGAGCTGGTGCCTCATGCTACAGACACATGATTACAATCATCGTGTTGGCCGTTTCCTCTTTCAGATAATCCCACTCTCCTTATTCTACTTCTGCCTGATGGTTGCTTACACAAGGCTCTATCTAGTCAGAAATAGTCCCACTGGTCACTTTTCACCGTTATTTTGCCAACTTGTCCATACTGGCCCCACACGAGCTCCCTGAAAGGATATTTGCTGTATACTGTGTTTCCATGAGACTCCTCTTGCCCTCATTTGCTCTCCTATTATATGTGGGCTGAGCCTGTGACGCAGACTGGCCAGTTCAGTATCACCGTTACCGCTCGGTGCGGATCGGTCTCTTACGCTTCACAGAAGCCTTTAAAACCCAAAATAGATTCAGGGTTATCTATCCGTTTCCTAGCGGCGAAAGTCAAACAGCGCCACATTTATTAAGAAAAAGACAAATGCTTTATCTGATTAATCTAGCGCTATTTTTCAGCACTAATGTTCCCTCCGTTCTGCACTCGGGATACTTTGATAAATAACCCCTAGGCCTAAGAATATCAAACTCCATTAAAAAGGCGTTCATATCGCATCCGGTATAAAAAAATAAGAACGCGTGTTTTTACAGCACTGTATGTCATCTACATTGCGACAATATAAAAATTGCTATACTAATAAATAGGAGTTAATTACAGCGAGTGACGCACTGACGGAGGGGAATCTTCTATACGTCTACCGTAGAAGTATGTAATAATAAGAGTTATTACAAACACTATAGCAGAAAATGCATTAACTCATTTCATGCCTGAGGCTACCAATACATACCACAGGCACCCAAGGGGTTAATACCTTCTTAACACTATACTACCTACGCCTTGCCTACCTAAGAGGCTAGTAAAGCATTGTATAGTCGCCGGGGCATCTGAGGGGCTGATATCTTGTAAACTGTTTGTAATACAGTACCTTCTTAGCACCTACTGTGTTCCAGACTGGTTTGTGTTATATTGTATATACAGTACTGGTCATTATATACATACTGTAAATACGATAGGCTTAACACCGGCCTTGATACACGATAACAATTTGCAGTCATTTTAGAAGTAGCCCTATATCACCGGGTATATGAAGTTGAAAGCCATCATCAAAATGAGTCAAATTGTATAACGAAGTCATTTTGATGTTTGGTTCTGATATTTAGGGTTATTCTGACGTGCGATAAAAAATACTTTATTTTAAGCGGGAACAGGTCAATGACTTGCCTGCTAGAAATACCGCATTTTTGCCGGATAGCCATTTGATGCTTATAGATTATTGGCCCAGTTCCACCGAGATTATGTTCCCTGAGGTTAACTCGAATCCACAAAGCTAATCATATGCAAAAACGCACATTTTACGCCAGTCTTAGCTAACTGTGGCGCTAGCGCCATCCAAACCCTGAAATATGGGTTCTGAGGAAGGGAGTCAGGAAGGGGATAACGCCACCTATAGGCCATACCTCACACCCACATCGTTAAATCCTTGCGTCTGTGCGCCAGTGAATAAAATTAATATTGATGTGCTGTGAAGCGCCGACGACAACTTTTTGTCACAGGAAAAAAAATGATACTATGGGGTTTCATTTGAGCGGAAGTTTGGATGTTGTCTGTTGTGCACACGTGCAAATGATATGTATACAAATATTGCACGTATGAGCCACTTTTGAGCACCAGCAATGAGTTAAAATACAGTAGGCCGTCAAGTTTTTCTTGGACGTAATAGTCAAATGCAATGAGGCACAGCCATTCTTCCTGCAGTTATATATATGAACTCGCTGCGCACGATGCAAAGACTAAGAAAATGTAAGGCCAATATAAGAACAAGAATAAGACCTAATGATATACTGTGTGCCACTAAACATTGCAGGTGAAAATTAGCTTTTTCTACGCAATGCACTCTTTTTCGTTTGTTTTCTAAACAATAGCACGATAAGAAGTAGCTGCAGCAGAGATAAGAAGTAGCTGCAGCAGAGATAAGAAGTAGCTGCAGCAGAGATAAGAAGTAGCTGCAGCAGAGATAAGAAGTAGCTGCAGCAGAGTTAAGATCTGTCACGCCTGTTTGCCCGCAGACCTGGCCAGTCCCCAGTACTGAGGTGGGAAGGGTATTACCACACACCCACAGCAGTGAGGGCGTGCCCAGAGTATGGTATGGCGTTGCCGGGCCTGTAGAGAGATGGTTAGTAATACTTGCAACGCCTTTGGAGTTCAGAGTAAGAGTAATGGTGTCCGTGCGCCAGAGTCCAGGGATACAGAAATCAGAATCGTAATGTTCGTAAGCCAAAGTCCAGGGGTCACAGAGGTCAGAAAGGTAGTGTTCGTAGGCAGGGTTCAAGGGCCACAGAGAGCAGAGTAGTCCAGGACGAGCAGAGGTCAAACCAGGGAAATCCAGGGGTAAGCAGGAGCAGGAACAAAGCTGGAACACAGAGGAGAGCCAAGCATAGGACTGCACACACAGAGGTAACAAGAACTATGCAGAGCAATGAGAGAAAGGACAGACAGGGGTTATAAAGGAGGGAGCACCAATAGGAGAGAGAGGAGGAGCAGAGGGTGAAGTGGGAGACAGCAGGGATAGGTGAGGAGGAGAAGAGGAGACAGGTGAGCCAGTGAGGGAGATAGCCTGCAGGGCATGAGAGGAGGAGCCAGGAGTCTGAGAGAGACTAGAAGAGGAGCGTGTGCGTGGGGCGCCGCGGGAGCACCCGCTGAGGATGAAGGAGAAACGGAGGGAGAAGCCACCGGAGGTAAGGGGACAGGAGTAGAGAGCGAGGGGGGCCGTGAGCAGGGAACACCGCAGCAGGGAACAGGAGACCGAGCGGGTGCGCGAGCCTTGCGGGGAGCGCGCGCTGACGCCGGGATGATGTCAGAGGCTGCCGGAGAGGGACAGCTGCGGGTAGAGGAAGGGAGACTAGCAGGGGAAGGATCAGAGAGGGTAGGCAAGCGTGGGACGTCAGGGACACATGGAGGGGAAGGAATCCCCTGAACCGTCACAGTATCCCCCCCTTGAGGATCGATCTCTGAGCGATCCAGCCACGGTTTCTGGGGAAGTTTTAGATGAAATTGCTGGAGAAGTTTGGGAGCATGAATGTGACGTGCCGGAACCCATGAACGCTCCTCCGGACCATAGCCCTTCCAGTGGACGAGGAACTGGAGCTGGTTTTTTGACCAGCGCGAGTCAATGAGAGAGTGAACCTCGTACTCTTGTTGTCCTAGAGTGGACACTGGGTTGGGTTTATGGGAAGGATCCGGGAAGTGCGAGCTCTGGACAAAAGGCTTGAGTAGGGACACATGAAATACGGAAGGGATCCTCATGGTGGGGGGTAGAGCTAGGCGGTAGGCGACTGGGTTGCTTCTTTCTAAGATTTTGAATGGACCCAGGAATCTTGGTGACAGTTTGGGAGATGGAGTTTTAAACCTAATGTTCTTCGAGGACAACCACACTCTGTCACCATGCTTGAATAAGGGACCTGGTTGGCGACGACGATCTGCTTTGGTTTTTTGTCTAGAGACAGCAGATCGTAGGGACTTAAGGATCCTTTTCCAAGAATTCTGCAGGGTCGTAACATGGGAGTCAGCTGCAGGAACACCAGAAGGGGGGGAGGAGAGGGGAAGACTGCTAGGGTGAAAGCCGAAATTAATGAAAAAAGGAGACTCTTGAATAGACTCATTTTTAAGAGAGTTGATCGCAAATTCGGCCCATGGTAACAGGTCCAGGGATACAGAAATCAGAATCGTAATGTTCGTAAGCCAAAGTCCAGGCATCACAGAGGTCAGCAAGGTAGTGTTTGTAGGCAGGGTTCAAGGGCAACAGAGAGCAGAGTAGTCCAGGACGAGCAGAGGTCAAACCAGGGAAATCCAGGGGTAAGCAGGAGCAGGAACAAAGCTGGAACACATAGGAGAGCCAAGCACAGGACTGCACACACAGAGGTAACAAGAGCTATGCAGAGCAATGAGAGAAAGGACAGACAGGGGTTATAAAGGAGGGAACACCAATAGGAGAGAGAGGAGGAGCAGAGGGTGAAGTGGGAGACAGCAGGGATAGGTGAGGAGGAGAAGAGGAGAAGACAGGTGAGCCAGTGAGGGAGATAGCCTGCAGGGCATGAGAGAAGGAGCCAGGAGTCTGAGAGAGCCTAGAGGAGGATCGTGTGCGCGCGCCCTCTGTAAGTTTAGAGTGCGTGCGCACAGGCTGCGTCACGAGGCGCACGGAGCGCCGCGGGAGCACCCGCTGAGGATGAAGGAGAAACGGAGGGAGAAGCCACCGGACGTAAGGGGACAGGATTAGAGACTGAGGGGGGTCGTGAGCAGGGAACAGCTCAGCAGGGAACAGGAGACCGAGCGGGTGCGCGAGCCTTGCGGGGAGCGCGCGCTGACGCCGGGATGATGTCAGAGGCTACCGGAGAGGGACAGCTGTGGGTAGAGGAAGGGAGACTAGCAGGTGAAGGATCAGAGGGGGTAGGCAAGCGTGGGACGCCAGGGACACATGGGGGGGAAGGAATCCCCTGAACCGTCACAAGATCTTACTTGTTAAACAATGAAAGCGTTGGAGCGAGAGTTTGGAATTGTGTGAAAAGGAAAGGGAAATATAGTATGTTTTGGTGCATGACTGAAAATACCGGATATGGAGAATCCTAAACAGTATTAATATAGGGGATTTGTTTTCTATGTCAAAGCAACAGCCTCTCTCTTTTAAAAATGATTTTTTTTAAATTCCTTTATAAAATGTTTCCAACATATAACATCGGTAATAGAAATGGAGATTGGAACAGTTACTTACCTATTTCCGTCAGCCATTTAGCCACAGCTCCGTATATCTCATCTAGTATAAGTATTACGACCAGGTTAATGATAACAGCGGTAGCAGTCACAGTGACACGGACATTTGACCTAGTTCCTTCATCGGTACTAAGTGACAAGGCTGCTGCGATTGCGATCCGGTATATAATCACTCCAAACACCGCGGAGAATGTCAGCGCCATCTAAAAAAGGTATTCACAATGTCAATGTGTTCAGTCCAAGCGCTTAATCAATGGCTTTAACATCATCTCATATTACAAAGGTTAATAACATGTATTTCATCATCACACACGGCGTAATAAACTTAATCGTTTTATTTTTTCTTAGTGAAATGTACATGAATAACTAATCAAAGATATATATATAATAATAGTATAAAATATATATTATATATATATTGATATAATATATATATATATATATATATTATATATATATCAACTGTAAATATTACTGTTGGTTGAACCAACCTCATACTGATGATACCCATCAGGTTGAAACTGTCTTGAGTGGGTTTTAATGGCTTTGCATCTCATCCCAGCCTCTGTCTAAAAGCTGTGTTTATAACAGCATGCATTGGCTTGAGGATTTGCATGTCATTTCCCAGAATCCCTTGCTGCAGTGGAAGCGCTGTATACTGGGCGATAATGGGGAAAGACAGGGTTGCAGACCTGTCTAAGACATGCAAATGAACATACAGTAATATTTACAGTTGCTTTATGCTTTACTGTGGAGGGTTTTTGTCAATTTTTTTACCCACCATAGCCTTAATAATTATATATATATACACACACACATACACACACAACAAGAGGAAAAGCCTTGTTTTGTAGATTTCGTGGTTGGATGTGGTTGTTCCTGTGGAAAGCTTCCTTGAGTCTCCGAGAACTTTGCATTCTGGTTTATTATTCTCTTCTTGTTTTTGATATTTTTTATGATATGACTTTTTCAACCTGTTTATTTTTTCCACCATATTTCTTTCATATTGTTGTGTTTTTACTTGATTGTATTGTTTGTAGTTATACCCCTTCCCTATTTTTCCTTGGTTAGAATGGATTCATAATTATACAGAAATCCGAGCGAATCAGAGAAAACGAGTACTGACTGGAAACTATACTGTGAGATGTCCCAGAAAGATGTTCACAACTTCATTAGTTAGAAGTTTCTCAGCAAGAGGCTCGCGTGCTCAAAGCAGAGCGTGGTAAGGTAAGGAAAGAGATACACACCCTCAGCACAAAGGTCTGTGAAGTGAAGGATGCTGAGGAAGAGATCCTGATTCATTTAGAGACGGTAAAAAGAGCAAATACAAGTCTGCAACAGAAAAATGCAGACTCGACTGACCAGATCAGTGAAGGAAATTAGAAGCTTCGCCAAGCAGAAAAAGTGAAGAAGCAATTGATTCAGGAAAGGTTAGAAGTGCAAGAAGCACACCTAATGCAGAGCCAGGTGCAAGAAGCACACCTAATGCAGAGCCAGGTGCAAGAAGCACACCTAATGCAGAGCCAGGTTCAAGAAGCACACCTAATGCAGAGCCAGGTGCAAGAAGCACACCTAATGCAGAGCCAGGTGCAAGGTCTGCGCATGAGTTTGCAAAAGGCCAAGGAGAAACAGGCGGATGCAGAGAAGCAGCGAGTTCTACAGAAAGAAAGAAAGAAAGAAAGAGAAAGAAAGAAAGTTTCCTGGCTTCTCACAAAGTACAAGTGCAACAGGAGAATATGAGTACACAGTATGTCCCCGCACAGGAGCCTGAGAAGCTGAAGGCCACGCTGCGCATCACCAGTGCATCGCTAGAGGCGGAGCTTAGATGCCAAGTGACTCTGTATGAGAAGACATTGGAGCAAGAACTGGAAGAGCAGAGAGGCAGCTCCATCCCCATGAGTCAGTACGCCAAGGAGAAACAGGACTGGAAAACAGAAGCAGCGGCGATTCTAGCGACAAAAACTGCAGAGCTCCAAAATATGAAGGAGGCGCTGAAGCAAACCCACAGCAAGCACCGGGAAGAGGTGAAGGCCCCTGAGAGGAGACTTGCAGGATCAAATTGCTGAGCTCAAGATACAGCTCACCAAAAAGGAAGAGAGGGAGGAGGTGTCCGCCAGGTGACCGACCTGACACTGTGCTATGAGACTCGAGATGGCCGATACACGCAAGCTTCTGGACCACACGGCCAATGAGAGGGCCCGGCTGCAGCGGGAGCTGGACCAAGTCCGGGAGGAACACAGGCAGCTGCAGGACAGAAATAGAGAAAAATGAAATAGAGTTAAACTTTGCTCTGAATCAGCTGACAGATGTGGAATCGCGACTCAACTCCAAAGACGCTGAACAGACAGCTGCAGTGAGTGGAAAAAGAAGTACAGAAGGACTGCTTCAAGACCTGAGGAAGGACCTGGAGTCTGAGCGTGCTGGCCACAAGATGGCAGAGAAACAAAAGCATGGCCTGGGCGAGGAGCACGAGGCTCTGAAGACTGAGCAGATGCTACGTTGGACTCTACTGCTGCCCAGCAGGAGGTTTCTCAGATGAAGTTGGAGAAAAAGGTTACAAACCTAAAACAGACACTTGGGTCACCGAAGCAGTACATAGAAAATATGGCGGTAGGGTAAAAACAAAAGGAAGTTGTGTGGAACAGTAATGCACAGGTGTCTCCATTACAGGAAAAGGCATTGGCCCGGCCCAAGCGTCTGTATCCCACAGAAAATAATGCCTGTGAAGACAAGGGTACATGCACAGTTTGAACTGCCTGAGCAAGTTTTGCACGCCTGTAAGCATGACTGCAATGCCGTTGTAGTACTACAGTCTACTTTCCACAAGGCATGGAATAGGAAGACCAAGCTGCGATGGAGAAGCACAGTAAGAATCCAGTTGTACTGCAGTGTTCGTGGGACCCAAAGTGGATTCCATGCCATGAGGGCAGCCGCTGTGAAGAGACAGTCACGAAAGGGATGGAAGGGTGTCCGTGATCATAAACTGAGAAAGACCTCATGGATTGTCCAATGATACTCCCGTCGGAGTCAGTTCAGGAATTAAGAAAGAAAGGCCCAAGCCTACGAGCCTGTCGACTGTATTAGAGAGGCACCATGAGATGCACTTGGGGTTAATGAGAATCCCGTCCATGCTGAAAGTCTAAAGCTAAATGGTGTAACCAAAAACAGAACTTGTGATGGATGACCGGTCTCTAGTCTCAAACACTGAAGGTACGCTGATGGAGAAAGGTCTTGAATGCATCACCGCTGACGTGGAGTTACTGTCTTCACAAGAGAAGGCCAAACCGGCACAAGACAAAGAGGTAGCGAAGTACCAGTCTGCAGTCCCAGAAGGCCTAGTAATTGCCCTGAAGGAAAAAGTCTTCAACTGGAAGGCAAGAAAAAAGAATAGATGGATGTCAGATGTCTCTGATAAAGATTTATTTTCTTCTTTGGGAGAAGGAGTCTCTGACAAAGAGGCTGGTGCACGGGCCGCTTCACAGGACAATGCTAGGGAGGGGATATGTGATTCAATCACTGTCTCTAAGTGCTAGAATACGGCAGCTATGGGACTTTCTAGCGTACAGAGTTAATTCCCCTAGAGAAGCCAGCAGCAGCTGCAAACTAATTGAGCAGGCTGAACTCCTGATTGTTCATGGAGTTTTAAAAGACAGGAAGTGACTACACACTGAGATACACTGCTGTTCCCAGAAAAGGGGGACAGAGAAGAGTTCTCCCCAGCTGTAGAAGCTGGCACAGTCCCCTAGACCCGCTGGACGGTGGTCTCTGAGTCTGCTGGGACTGCCTTGGTTGTTAATCCAAGGAAGAAGGAAGGACAAGAGACCGTGCTGAAGCGGGGATGTCCTGTCCTTAACATTGAACTTACAGAGGAGAGATTCTCTGAGCTCTTGTGGGGCTGAGATCCCCTAGGAAGGAAGGACGCGAGACCGTGCTAAAGCAGGGACGTCCAGTCCATAACCTTTGAACTACAGAGAAGGGATTCTCTGAACTCTCGCAGGGTCCAGAGGGAACTACCTGGAGCCCCAACAGAAACAGATAAGACAAACACTACATTGCTGTGTGCAGAAACAGTGTATGCTTAGCTATACTAGTACCTGTTTTGGGGTGGTAACCAGCTTAGCTGTCCATCCTGATAGTAAGGGCTGAAGCTGCATGTGTAGTTAGTTTCCTAAGAGGAGTAGGCGTATTTTATGATTTGTTTTGACTTAAAGGGACGGTGGGCCTGTCAGTGTGTTATTTATCCTTTTAAATAAACCCCATATAGACAAATACATAAGATCCTACGCTGTGACGGAGACATATATATACCCTCTGATGAAGTCGCCAATACCCCAGCGACGAAACGCGTAAGTGTTAAAACGCTGATTGAGCTGAGCCTCTGTCCTCTTTTGTTTTCTAGAAGTATCGAGGAAGGTGGTCGATCCTGCGGATAGCTGTCTGGGCGTTCCAGTGTCTTTTATCTACTTTATTTTTATGTTTTATTATTATTATTCTTGGCTTTCTCTTTCCAATTCCTTCCCCGTCCCCCTCTTTCCTCTTGTTTCCATTCCCCTTTTTATCCCTGTCATATATGTTGTGTGTCTGTCTGTTTAATGTTCTTTGTCCATATGCACAGGATTATTTAAGTAGGTTCCCACCTTCTTGAATATTCAATACTTGTTTGGCACTGTCATTTTATGTTTATATTATATATTATTATATATATATACTTATATATATATATATATATATATATATAATATATATATATATATAATATATATATATGACACACACATACACATATCTATATCTATAAGAAATTGTGTTTCTTATTCTTGCATTAATAGATTAAACAGCTATTATTTGGTATTTTATCTGTCTTTAAAAAAAGAAAATCTCTGAAAATATTAGTTTTCCATCATACTCCTGTTCAGAGTTATTTCTACAAAGATATAAAATTGGTTTCAATGGTATGTCTGCAATATATCAAAGCATATCATTCTCCCAAGTGATTTATTAGCAATGTATTTATTTAAAACATCATTTATATAGCGCCCTTATTCCAGGCACTGTACATTAGTTAGTAAAACAATGGTGGGTTACAATGCTGGCAGTGTGTGTGTGTGTGTGTCTGTGTATATATACTGTATGTAGACATGTGAATGTGCTCACAAGTGATCTTTTTATTTGCTATATGCAATACGGTGGAGGTTTCTTGTTGCCTTTTTCACTCACCCTAACTTAAAACGTGATGGTAAACCCTAAGGTTGAAACATGTCTGTGAAATGTTTCTCTGGCTTTGCATCTGATTCCCATGCTCTGCTTAAAAGCTGTGTTAACAGCGAGCATTAGCTTATAAGGGCCTGATCCTGAGAGCTTACACTCCGGAGGGAATGAGGGTCTGATCCTCAGAGCTTACTCCTCAGAGCTTACACTCCGGAGGGAATGAGGGTCTGTTCCTCAGAGCTTACACTCCGGAGGGAATGAGGGTCTGATCCTCAGAGCTTACACTCCGGAGGGAATGAGGGGTCTGATCCTGAGAACTTACACTCCAGAGGGAATGAGGGGACTGATCCTCAGAGCTTACACTCCGGAGGGAATGAGGGACAATGTTGAAACATGGAATATGACCCAGGCCGAAGGCTGATCTTGGGGTGGGATGGAGTGTGGGGGGAGGGGTGTTACATAGGGTGGAGATTGGAGATGCCCTTGTTTTTAAGATGTTGTATTTGACATAACACACTATGCCATCCCACGCAAATAGTGTCCCCAGGATCATTTCCTCTTTACAGGGTAGCATTGATTCTAAATGTACAAAAAACATCAAATAAAGATAAAGCAGAAAAGTACAGAAATATACTTACCATAAATAAAACGGAGGCAAAGTTTACTAAATATGCCGGAATACGGTCTCTCCAAGTCAGTTTCTCCTTGGTATCCTAAATGAATATAAATAAATAAATAAAAATCAATCACACTATAAAGAAACTTTTACTGTATTGTATGTCTTTATTTATATAGCACCATTAATGTACATAGCGCTTCACAGTAGGAATACATGTGGTAATCATATAAATAATAAATAACAGATAATATAAATAACAGGTAATGGGAATAAGTGCATCAGACATAAAAGTAACATTAAGGAAGAGGAGTCCCTGCTCCGAGGAGCTTACAATCTAATTGGTAGGCAGGGAGAATGGACAGAGACAGCAGGAGGGAGTTCTGGTAAGTGCGTCTGCAGGGGGCCAAGCTTTATGTATCATGTGTCTAGTATTATCCACAGTGATATTCATATGCTTCTTTAAGCAAGTGTGTCTTAAGGTGGGTCTTAAAGGTGGATAGAGAGGGTGCTAGTCGAGTATTGAGGGGAAGGGCATTCCAGAGGTGTGGGGCAGTAAGTGAGAAAGGTTTAAGGCGAGAGAGGGCTTTAGATACAAAGGGGGTAGAAAGAAGACATCCTTGAGCAGAACGCAAGAGTCGGGATGGTGCATAACGAGAAATTAGGGCTGAGATGTAAGGAGGGGCAGAAGAGTGTAAAGCTTTAATAGTGAGGAGGAGAATTGAGTGTGAGATGCGGGATTTGACGGGAAGCCAGGAGAGGGATTTTAGGAGGGGAGACGCGGAGACAGATTTAAGAAAGAGCAGAGCGATTCTGGCAGCAGCGTTAAGGATAAATTGTAGGGGAGACAGGTGAGAGGCAGGAAGGCCGGACAGCAGGAGGTTACAGTAATCAAGACGGGAGAGAATGAGGGCCTGAGTCAGAGTTTTAGCAGTCGTGCAACAGAGGAAAGGGTGAATCTTTGTGATATTACGGAGGAAAAAGCGACAGGTTTTAGAAACGTTTTGAATGTGAGAGAGGAGTCAAGTGTGACCCCTAAGCAGCGTGCTTGGACTACCGAGTGAATGATCGTACTTCCAACAGTAATGTGGGTGGAGGTAGTAGGGCCAGGTATGGGTGGAAGTATGAGGAGCTCTGTTTTTGCCATATTGAGTTTAAGGCGGTGGAAGGCCATCCATGGTTGATATAGCAGAGAGACATTCAGAAACTTTGGTTTGTACAGCAGGTGTAAGGTCGGGGGTAAGAAAAGTAAATTTGTGTGTCGTCAGCATAGAGGTGATATTTAAACCCAAGAGATGTTATTAGTTCACCTAGAGAGTGTGTGTACAGAGAAAAGAGAAGAGGTCCCAGGACAGAGCCCTGGGGTACCCCCACAGAGAGATCGATAGAGGAGGAGAAGGTGTTAGCAGAAGAGACACTGAAAGTACGATGGGAGAGGTAAGAGGAGATCCAGGATAGAGCTTTGTTCTGAATACCAAGAGTATGGAGGATGTGAAGGAGAAGAGGGTGGTCCACGGTGTCAAATGCTGCAGAGAGGTCGAGCAATATGAGCAGAGTGTAGTGACTTCTGTCTTTGGCAGCATGGAGGTCATCAGTTATTTTAGTGAGGGCTGTTTCCGTGGAGTGAGCAGTGCAGAAGCCAGATTGTAGAGGGTCTAGGAGAGAATAGGTGTTGAGAAAATGGAGCATGCGAGAGAATACAAGACGTTCAAGGAGTTTAGAGGCAAAAGGCAGGAGGGAGATAGGTCGATAGTTTGAAGGACAGGTAGGGTCAAGCTTGCTGTTTTTGAGTAATGGTATAACTATTGCATGTTTGAAGGAGGAGGGAAAGGTACCAGAGTACAGGGTGGAGTTAAAAATGTGTGTGAGCATAGGGATTATAGTAGGACCAAGAGGTTTTAGGATATGGGAGGGAATGGGGTCAAGAGAGCAAGTGGTAGAGGGAGAAGAGGAGATCAACAATGACACATCCTTCTCTGAGACAATGGAAAAAGAGTCAAGGAAGGCAGGAGCAGAGTTAGGAAGAGGTTTAGGATGGGAGGAAGAAACAGTGGGGATGTTCTGGCGTATGGATTCCACCTTTTCCTTAAAATAGCCAGCAAAGTCCTGAGCTGAAATGGAGGAAGAAGTGGCAGTTGAGGGTAGTTTGAGTAGAGAGTCAAAGACAGGGAAGAGTCAGCGTGGATTAGACTTGTGCATGTTGATTAGTGAAGAAAAGTAGGCTTGTTTAGCTTGTGATAGGGCAGAGTTGTAACAGGATAGCATAAATTTGTAGTGAAGGAAGTCTGCGAGAGTGTAAGACTTCCTCCAGAGGCGTTCAGAGGAACGAGTGGAGGAACGCAGCATGCGTGTGTGAGAATTTAGCCAGGGTCTGGGGTTAGAAGGGCGAAGGCGGCAGAGAGAAAGCGGGGCATGAAGATCAAGAGAGGAGGATAAGGCAGAGTTGTAGTTCCTGACCTGGTTGTCAGGGTCTGAAGCAGAGCTGAGAGAGGAGAGGGAGGAGCGTAAAGTGGACTCAAAGTTTGGTAGGTTAAGACCTACAGTATATTATCAAGTACCTAGTATGGCTGCACATACATTCGAGTAGCACTAACAGGTTAAACACAACTATAAAAACACAGCTATTTGTTCAGTTACAATAGTGGCACATCACAAGCTGTAACGCAGTGCGCTACAAGCGGCGTGTGCTACAAGCGGCGTGTGCTACAAGCGGCGTGTGCGCGCATCTGACCATCATTAAAGCCATGCTGGTGCTGGTGCTGGTGCTGGTGCTGGTGCTGGTGTTTCAGTTTTGGTTGTAAAATTTTTTTCTTATTTCCTGGTTCGTTTTTGCTGGAACTCGATTAGTTTTGTTTTTAACTTTTTAGAAACTTGTGGGAAAAACTCAATTACAGTAGGACATTGTTGTTTTACTTTTTTGAACTTTTACAAAAAGTTTGAACATTTTTTCTTTCGCTATCTGAAGAGTTTCCCTAGTTTCTTAAAAAAAAAAAAAAATCAATTAAACCAAAAATAACAAAAAATAAACTAACCCAAGAAAAAGCCTTCCTCGTTTTATGGTTTGAATGTTGCTCGGATTGGAAAGTTCCCTCTGCACGAACCCGTAATCCTGCCCATGCGGTAACCACCGGTATCACTGCTTATAAGTAAAAAACTACAGTATATTCACCACCCGTGTCCTTGTGCTGTGAATGCACTTGGCAAAGGGTTACCTTTTATTTCTGCTACTTACTGTATCTCAGATTAGTGACATTTCATGAATCTACTGTGTCACAAACAAGTTAAACATAACAATAAAAGTGTTGTGCAGTGGCACTGATGTCACAGCACAAGTTGTCACAGACATTGTGTGTATATACTGTATACAAGCTGTCACATTAGAGATGGCATTATGGGACATGTACAGTATATTAATCCAAATGTAGTGTTGTTTCAGGTTTCCAATTCTCCGGACAGGCTACCCAGAAAGTGACCACTGTGCATACTGTACATGTAGGTAATCATATAGGTGCTGCACACAAGTACTACAGCTTAACTCTAATTGGAACACAATATTTTGGGATTTCCTAAAGTTTACGACACACTCTGTAATAGTGTAACACTGTAAAACTGTCACCTCTCTATTGTTTTGACTATTTTTATAGTTTTCTTTAATAAATTGTATCTTCCATTTTCACCTAATACCTATCACTGTTTGTCAGCAGTGTAGTGTGTCTTTCCCTAGCTTTGTTTCCTAGTTGCAGTTCATTTAGTTACTATTCATCTTTACATTACTTTTTGTTACAGTATTGCACTCTGTATTCCCTCTTTTCCTTCCATGTCCATTTGTCATCTGAAGTCCTTTCCACTCCTACTTCCTGGGCACGCTGGGCAGGACACTGCTCTATGCTTTCATCCATTTTTATTACTGTTTTTGGCCAGTTTATATGTCTCTTAGAGGCGCCGGACAGTCACTTGTTCCTGATCTGTTTGCTATCTGATCTACATCAGAGGAGTTTCCTGGGCGGCCTGCCATTCACTGTGTTTCATTCTCACAGCCATTTCATATCCCTGTGCACATTATACACATTAGAAACACTTTGTAGCGAGCACATTCCCTTCGCACCACGGAACGCGTTGTTGAGATGAGAGAATGTGTCCAGGTCGCTTCACAAATGTCTTTCCAATTTTGTAAAGAAAAGCGCACATTCAGTAAATATCTCCCCGAAATTGTCTGAGAAACTTCCCTGCGCAAATCTGTAAACGTTGCCTAAATTCACACAAATGTACTTTAAGTCTACAGTATATTAAGGGTGAGCACTTCCACTAGTGTTTTGTGTTCTGATTTTGAAAGTGGTTTTAGTTGTAAAACTATTTTGTGTTTTGGTTCTTGCTTTGATAAATCTTGTGCAATTTTTTCGCGCTGATTTTACAGTTTTTTTAACTTAAGACTTTACATACTGTAATATTCCCCAGGAAAATTATGTAACTAGCTGAGAGACCCGGCGTTGCCCGGGATGTGAACCGTGCTCACACTGACACACACTGCTCATTGTTCACACTGCACACTGCACACTGTACACACACTGCTCATTGGTCGCACTGACGCACACTGCGCACACACAGCTCACAGTGACACACACTGCACACTGTCAACACACTGGTCACACTGACAGACACTGCACACTGCACACACACTGCTCACTGCTCACACACACATACACAGCTCATTGCTCACACTGACACACTGCACACTGCACACACACTGCTCACACTGCACACACTGACACACACTGCATACTGCACACACACTGCTCAATGGTCACACTGCACACTGCACACACACTGCTCAGACTGACACACACTGCATACTGCACACAAACTGCTCGTTGGTCACACTGCACACACTGACACACTGCTCATTGCTCACACTGCACACAGTGCACACACACTGCTCATTGCTCACACTGCACACACTCTGCTCACACACTGCACACTGCACACACACTGCACACACAGTGGTCATTGCTTACACTGCACAGTGCACCACACACACACACACACACACACACACACACACACACACACACACACACACACACACACAGTTACAGACAATCACAGACAGTTACACACACTCACACACAGTCACACACACTTACACAGTTTCAAACAGTTTCACACAGTCATAGACACTTACACAGACTTACACACACTCACACACTCTCACACTGTGAAACACTTACACACACTGTCACACACAGTTACACACAGTCACACACAGTTTCACACAGTCACAGACACTTACACACACTTACACACAGTCACAGACACTCACACAATTACACACACCAGCACCAACACCCGCTCCCCCCCCCCTCCTCCTGCGCAGGCAGCGGGGACAACCGGTTTTGGGGGAGAAGGTTGAAGCGGGGACAGGAGGAGCGCATGTCCCCTGCCCCCATCTTCATGCCCAGCGGAACCCGTCACAGCAGAGGTGACAGGGGGGAGCCCGGGATACGTGATGGGGGCATACCCAAATCCCATCTCACATCCGAGGACCTGTCACGCGGGGTGACAGGGGGGAGCCGGGGACGGAATGGGGAACATCCCACTAACATGTTTAGAGATATGGTCGCAAGTGCGGCATGTCAACGAACGACGACGCTGTTATTCCTCCCCTGAGGCTTAGAGGGCTGCTTCTCTTTCACTCTTGGATACTTCGCCAGCCTGGCCAAGGTCGCGGCCCCTGTCCTGCTGAGCAGCCGCGGTGGGAAGGCGATGTGTGATCGTGTCCGCAACCTCCACGCTATACACGGCTAACCGTCCTTCCGCGCCCCAAATACGACAGTAAATCATACTAACCCCCCACCATTAATCCCCAGTATGAAGCCAATCTAATTGTAGACCCCCATACGTGGCTGTTCGCAACAGTTACGCACACAACCCTATCCAACCACCTTTTCGACCACTGATCGACTGGAACTCACTTTTGCAAATGAGTATGACGGAGACTAGAAGGTGTATAGTCCGAATTACCCACCTAGACAACCCCCTCCCCACCCCCCCTCCTCCTCGCAGCAGCGGGACAGGGTGAAGTGAGCATCCCCCCCCCCTCCCATCTCACGTCCGCGGCCTGTCACGTCGTGACAGGGGGGAGCCGGGAGGGACGGAGGGGCATCCCCCCTCCCATCTCTACGTCTCCGCGGCCTGTCACGCAGGTGCAGTGGGGAGCGGGACCGGAGGGGCATCCCCCCTCCCATCTCACGTCCGCGGCCTGTCACGCGGTGACAGGGGGGAGCCGGGAGCGGAGGGGCATCCCCCTCCCACTCACGTCCCGCGGCCTTTCACGCTGGGTGGACAGGGGGGAGCCGGGAGCGGAGGGGCATCCCCCTCCGATCTCACGTCCCGCGGAGCACTAAGGGGGGAGCCGGGAACGGAGGGGCACTCCCCCCTCCCATCTCAAACGTCCCGCGGCCTAGGGGGTGAGCCGGGACCGGAGGGGCATCCCCCCTCCCATCTCACGTCCCGCGGCCTCACGGGGGGGCAGTGAGCGGAAGGGGCATCCCCCCTCCCATCTCACGTCCCGCGGCCTGCACGCGGTGTGACAGGGGAGCCGGGAGGATGGGGATCCCCCCTCCCATCTCACGTCCCGCGTCCTATCACGCGGGTGAGGGGGGAGCCAGACCGGAGGGCATCCCCCCTCCCATCTCAGTCCCGCGCCTGTCACGCGGTGACAGGGGGAGACCGGTGACACCCATCTCACGTCCCGCGGCCTGTCACGCGCGGTGACAGGGGGAGCCGGGAGACGGTAGGGGCATTCCCCCCTCCCATCTCATGTCCCGCGGGCCTAGTCACGCGGTGACAGGGGGGAGCCGGAGCGGAGGGCATCCCCACTCCCATCTCACGTGTCCCGCGGCCTGTCACGCGGTGAAGGGGGAGCCGGGAGCGGAGGGGCAAGGGCCAGCACGTTAGCATGTGTGAGGGGGGGAGCTCACCCGTCCTGCCGCTGCCTCACTCATGCCTGCCGCTGCCACTGATCGGCCGCTGCCTCACTGATACGCGCTGCCTCACTATCCTGCGCTTGCCTCCACTCATTCCGCCGCTCCCACGTGGATGTGAGGCGGGAGGCCGCGTGTTGTGGCCGCTCCCCCGCGTGTGTCCCGGGCGCTCGGCTCCAAGCTCCCCACTGACTGTAGCGGCCGCGGGGTGAGTTGGGGGGCTGGGGGGGGTGACGGTGTGGGGGTGGGTGGGGGGATGTGAGTTGGGGGGGGGATGAGCTGGGGGGGGGTGATGGTTGTGGTGTGAGCTTTTTGGGGGGGGGTGGGAATGTGTGTGTGTACACGGGACTCTGGGTAAGTTCGAGCACAGGGAGGGTGGGGGGGGTGAGGTGTGTGTGAGCTTGGGGGGGGTGGGAATGTGTGTGTGTGTGTGTACACGGGACTCCGGGTAAGTTCAGGGCAAGGGAGGGTGGGGGGGGTGGGGAAGTTGAAGGTGCGGTCCAGCTGAACGGGGGAGAGTGAGGGGCAACCGGGAGGGATTTGTGTGTGTGTGTGTCCCCGTCCGTTCCGTGTGTGTGGTTGTGTCTCCGTGTGTGTTGTGTGTGTGTCCCTGTGTGTCCTTTGGCCCGTAACTCCGTCTCAGGCCAATGAGAGGTGTGCGGGGGCGGGCCAAGGACCAATGAGATTTCCCCTAGGGACACCGGACATCCAGGCAGGCAGGCAGAGGCAGGCATACAGTGCTTTCACTAATATAGTATAAGATCAGGAGTCCGTTTTTTTGTCTGTTCCCGTCTGCAGAACTGAAGCCGAATACTGCACACGATTTGTTATCTGGGGTGTTTTTCGGCCCCAGTTTTGCAACCAGGAGACTTTAATAAATAGTAACCCACTTAAGGAGCACGTATGTGGCGCACCCCAAAGCAAACCCGGGGCAATCAGACCGCACCAAATGTATCAAGAAAAATAACAATTTTTTCTATGGGATGTTTTCTTGAATATTTCTTGATTTTATTCTCCAGTTTTGCAGCATTGAGGTATTTCTGTACTCCTTGTATGTGACAGAGATACTGAGGTCTCAAAAAGTCTTTCTTTAAATGCGCTCTCTAGAAAACATATTTTTACCAAGTGAAATGAACAGGAGCCTGAGCTTTCACCTTAAAAAACAATGAAGCTAAATGCAGTTGTCGAAATGAGAATAGTATTAGGCATATCTGTGCAGAAATCTACATTATTTAGGGGCGTCAACTCTCATTTTTATTTTTTAAATAAATGCAGCAGTTTTTACGCCTTTAAAGGAATGTTAATTATCTAAGCTTCTGGTCGATCAGTTTGACCGCAATCGATCGGCAAAGATCCTGCTTCTCCCGGGCGCCCACACGGCCGCGGATTTCAAAAGGGGAAGCGCAGGTGCTGCTCTAAATAGCTGCTATAGCAACCGAGGGAAGTTTAATAAATGAAAGCTCATAATAAAGAGTGAGACACAAAATGCAGTAAAGTTTTCAAAAACCCTCACAGATAGAGATGTGCAGATATGATGTGATTTTATTTGCGAATCTTTCAAATTTCATGGGGCAGTTATACAAACAAATAAAAAAAAGAACAATGTTAACACATTCGCACGCACCAGAGACATAGATTGTAAGCTCACGTAGGCAGGGACTTGTATAACATTCCTACAGATTGCCCCCCGCCCCCCAAACGCACACGCGGTCACCGGCTTTTTTCAAGCAGTAGTAGCGGGTGTGAACACGCGCCGGGGGGGGACACACAAAATCCCCCACTGGCAGCGCCACACACAGCAGAAGGAGCGCAGGTCGGATTCCAAGAGACTGGGGGGGGGGGCTGCGTACCGCGCGCTATACCATAATTGTGACGCGTTTTGAGACGCGTGAGGAGAAATGTGATCACGCCTGCAAATTCTTTGTCTTAAACTTGCCATTTGATTCGCTAATTTGGTTTGTGAAAAAAGCCAATTTTACCATTAGTAGAGAGCATGTTGTGTATACACAGTTATCCTAACATAACCATCAGCAAACAAGATCTATGCAAGTATTCATTCCGTTTTATAAACATTGCAGGGATTTTATATTTACATTTTCACTGCAGATAAATCCTGGGGGGTAACATAACAGGACATAACAGGACATAACAGGACATAACAGGACATAACAGGACATAACAGGACATACAGGACATAGCATTGTTCTGCTTTGTATTTCACAAACCCTAGCACAGGTACCTACGGGAACCTGGAACATATACGACCGGCTCCATCTAGTGGTGAGTACCTTCTATTACTCAAACTCTTCTCCACTAGAAAAAAACAACGTACAGTACAGAAATACCACAGGGGTTTTTTCGCTATAAACTGAATAGTTAATGGCTACTGATTGTGTACAATTACATTTTCAGAATTGTATCAGTATAAAAGTTTTTGGGGCATGTAAAATACAGTTTTAAAGACATCTATTCAACTCAAACAACTGAATAATCTCAAACTGTAATGTCAACTGCAAACACTTTAATTCAGCAATAGTAGAGACATTAAATAAAAATAACTTCTTTAAAAGTCAATATTCCCCCTTAACAACAGATTGGAGCGGCTGTTAATTTATGGGAATGTGCAAACGATGTAATTGTTAGAGAAAAAGGTGTAATGTTGTTCATGCGGATCCGTTCTTTGAATGCAGCCGCAATACATTTTGCGTTTACATTCCTTTGAAAACCGCAGTGTTATAAAATAGAAAAGTATGGATCACATGTAGCAAAAATTGTGAAATAAGTGGTATAATATCTGTATCCTCCGGACTGCCCACAGGTGGAAATAAATACTCAAAGATAATATTGGAATATTCAACCACTGTATTATGTAAGACTCAAAATTACATTCCCAATCAAATGTGATTTTCCTGCCTTAAAAGAAATACATAATTATTTCCTTCCCGGCATCTTTATTTCCATCATCTTCTACATCATCCAAACTCAACACAGTATAATATATTATTTTGTAGAGTGCATTGGATTCAGCTAACTTCGGGTAAAGAAAGGGGATGAAAGTTATTAAAACAGCGATCATGTAAATAGACTCTTCATGAGTAATTTGTTTTGATAGTTTCGAAGTAGGAGTGAGGGGGGGTGTGTGTTGGCTGGTGCTGGGGGGAGCAGGGGTTGGCGGACGGAGGGCGGCCTATGAAGAAGGGGGGTGGCAGGTTTCGTGTTCGCCGTTGCGACTCGGGCTTTTATTCGTTGTTGAGGTGTCTCTTGTGTGTGAGGGCAAGGGGGGAGATCGGCGAATACTGTTGGGCAGGCTGTACAGGGTAGGGGAGGCGTGGGTGGGGGTGATAGGTTGGATGGTATGCGTCCTGGCGGTGCGCCCGTGTTGAAGCAGATCATGCCAGAGAGACTTGCGTTTGCCCTCGCGTGCGTGGAGTGGACGCTGGGCGTGCGCGTCCCCGGCGAATAGTTGGCGCTTGGGTGAAAGCATCATTCTCCTCCCGGCGATAGGGATGATGGGGGTGATTGGGCGGATGTGAACCTTCCCCGGGCTGTGAGTCATCGCCACTTGCGTCTTGTCGGCGAGTGGGTTTGTGGGGGTTGCGCGGGGCGGCCGTGATTAGCGAGGGTTTGGCCGAGTAGAGGCGAGAGAATCCGTGAGAAGTCGGAGAATGTTTTTCGATGATCAGACATCGTTTTCGATCGGTTCTTGGGTCTTGGTTCAGTTCAAAAGAGGCAATACAACCTTTTCCGGGGGGGGTTATCACAGAAAATGCACGCAATGTGGAGAAAGAAGCAAGAGCGAGAGAATAAATAGATGGTGCAGCCTAAAGCTAAGGCTATTTGTGCAGGGTAGGCTGTGGGTTGCAGGAGTGAGTTAGTGGGGTAGGTTGCAGGGTTTAGCTGTGGGTGGATTAGGCTGTGTGTTACAGCCCCCTCTCCCCAACCCCCCCAACCCAACCACCACACAAATCTAAGAATTTCTAATTCTTTCGACACCTCCCCCAAAACCATTAATGTAATTGGAGACTTTATGGCGTTAGGTAATCTCCCGACACCGGGTTCAAAAGGACATGCGTACGTGTGAAAAGCCTTTCTAGGGGCTGTTGGCGGGAGATCACTTCTCATTCAATGTGAATTGTCAAGTCTGAGAAAAAAAAAAAAAAATTGTTTTTGGTTCTCGACGTGGACTTGTATAAACAATTTTTGCTATTCTGAGAAATCAATCACTACTGTAGCATTTTAATGGAGATACAAAGACGGGGCAAACGGGCATGGGACAAATCTTGAACGGAGTTAGGGAAAGCACCATGGAGGCTCGTGATTCAATTCTGTGCCACTGTATTATGGGCTGAACGTGCAGGACTCGTCGGGGGGGAAGTAAGAGACTGGAAGAAGCGGTGGCAAGGATTGCGAGTGGTCCTGGAGGCGGAACGCGGGGTTGAGCTTTGATGACGATAGCTTGGAGAAGGGAGAGATCCCTAGGATGGAGGGAGGGGGTGAAAACCAAAAGGAGGGAAGGAAAAGAGGGAAAATGGAGGGCGGAGGGGGGAACGAAGGTAGGAGACATGAAGACAGAGCAGATAGGAGAAAGAAACAGCATTTCCGAGAGAGATAGAATAGCTCCACTAACCCCCCCTTACCACCCCCCCCCCCCCCCACACACACACACAAGGCTAAAAATCAGAAAAGTAAATATAGGACCATTTCAGTGTGAGATGGCCAGGTAGATTATTGGAGATAAGGAAAAAGCAGAGGTATTAAACAAATTCTTTGCCTCTGTGTTTACCAGGGAATCAATTTCAATAGAAGTGCTGCAGGAGGAAGCCACAACCTCCATATTAACAAACAATTGGTTAACTGAGGAAGAAGTACATAGGTGGCTTGATAACATTAAAGTGAATAAGGCACCTGGCCCCATATGGCATACATCCAAGAGTTCTCAAGGAGTTAAGTACAGCAATAGCCAAACCATTACATTTAATATTCAAGGTTTCCATTTCCACAGGCTCAGTACTACAAGATTGGCGTAAAGCAGATGTGGTGCCGATATTTACAAAGGGAGCTAGAACACAATCAGGGAATTACAGACCTGTAAGCCTGACTTCAATTGTGGGAAAACTACTTGAAGGTTTAATACAGGATAATATTCAGGAATATCTAATGGAAGCAAAATTATTAGTAATAGTCAGCATGGATGTATGAAGGATAGATCATGCCAAACTAACCGTATTTGTTTCTTTGAGGAGGAAAGTATGAATTTAGACCAGGGTAATGCAGTTGATGTGGTCTACTTAGATTTTGCAAATAATTTTGATACGGTTCCACACGAGGTTAGTGTACAAAATAAAGCAAATTGGACTCAGTAATAATATATGCACCTGGATTGAAAAACTGGTTAAAGGACAGACAACAGAGGGTTGTCATAAATGGAACGTTTTCAGGTTGGGCTAAAGTCGTGAGTGGAGTACCTCAGGGATCGGAACTGGGACCACTTCTTTGAAACTTGCTTATTAATGACCTTGAGGTTGGGATCGAGAGCAGTGTCTCCATCTTTGCTGATGATACTAAATTGTGTTAGGTAGTAGAATCAGGGCAGGATGTAATTTCTCTCCAGAAGGACTTGGAGAGACTGGAAACTTGGGCAGGTAAATGGCAGTTGATGTTTAATATAGAAACAAGAATAAACCGGCGACTTGCAAATTAAATGGGGATACATTAGGGGAATTCTTGATGGAGAAAGATTTAGGAGTTCTTGTAGACAGCAGGCTTAGCAATAGTGCCCAATGTCATGCAGGAGCTGCAAAGGCACACAAGATCTTATCTTGCATTAAACGTGCAATGGGTGGAAGGGAAGAAACAAATTCTGTCTCTCTCACAGTCCGGTTCCTGTCTCCTCAATTTTCTTTAATGCCAGATTAATCTGCAGGTGGGTATTACAATTTCCGACTGCAAATGTATTCGTCGTATTTAAGCAATAATCCCCTCAGAATAGGGCATTACTGGAAGAGTTGAAGGCCTGAGGCGAAGCTGAGGGACTGTAACCCAGCCAGGGCGTTATTGGCCAGTAATGCCCTGTTCTGAGGGGATTATTACTATTATAGGCTAAATGTAGGCTTACTTTTTATTTTATTTTTTTTACATTTTTCATAAAAAAGATAAACACTTTTGTAGTCATATTGATTTTTCTCAGTATGATTGTCTTGTTTTTACTGCAAGTTTATTAAAATGAAATTGTACATACACACAGGCCAACTCTATCCACATACACACTGCAGCCCCCCCTCTATACTCACAAACACACTCTGCAGTCCCCCCTACACACTGCAGCCCCCACCCTCCTCTACGCCCACTGCAGTCCTCCTCCACCCTCTACACTCACAAAACATATACAAACACACACACAACACACACAGCAGCCCCCCCCCCCCCCCCCCCCCCCCCCCCTCTCTACACCCAGGCAAAACCCCCCACACGGCAGCCCCTGTAAACCACAAAACAGCAGGCACACAAACAAAAACACACTGCAGCCCTCCTCCACCCATATCACCCAATGACACACACACCACACACACAACACACACACACACACACAAACACACACACACACACACACACACACTGCTGCCCCCCACTACACCCACAAAACACACTGCAGACACTCACACAAACAAAACAGAGTGTTGCCCCCTCTACACCCACAAAACACACACCAACTGAAGACACACACACCAATAAAACTCTGCTGGATGTTTGGTGTGTGTATGTGTGTGTTTTGTGGGTACAGAGGGGGGGGAGGGGGGCTGCAGTGTGTATCTCCAGTGTGTGTTTTGTGGGTGGAGGAGGGGTGCAGAGTGGTTTGTGTATGTGTGTCTCAGTGTGTGGGTTTACAGGGGGGCTGCAGTGGGTGTAGAGGGGGGGGCTGCTGGTGTGCTGTTGTGTGTTTGTGGATGTAGAGGAGCAACAGTCTGTTTTGTTGGTGTGTGTGTGTGTGTCTCTAGTGTGTTTTGTGGGTGAGAGGGGGCAGCAGTGTGTGTGTCTGCAGTTTTTTGGGTTTTACAGGGGGCTGCAGTGTGTGTTTGTGGTGTAGAGGGGGGCTTTTGTGTGTGTGTGTGTTTTGTGAGTGTAGAGGGTGGAGTAGGGCTGCAGTGTGTTTTGTGCGTGTAGAGGAGGGGGGCTGCAGAGTGTGCTTGTGTGTATAGAGGGGGGGGGGGGTGGTGTGTGTGTGTTTTTAGTGGGGGGGCTGTATGTATGTACAATTTCCTTTTATTAAACTTGCAGTAAAAGCAAAATAATGTTGACAATCATGCTGATAAAAATCAATGACTACAGAAGTGTCTATCTTTTTTATGAAAAAAAAATTAAGAAAAAAAAAAAGGCCTACATTTAGCCTATAATAGTAATAATCCCCTCAGAACGGGGCATTACTGGCCAATAATGCCCTGGCTGGGTTAAAGTCCCTCATCTTCGCCTCGGGCCTTCAACTCTTCCAGCCAGGGCATTATTGGCCAGTAATGCCCTGTTCTTCGGGGATTATTACTTAAATAACAATACGACCATGGATTAGCAAGAAATACATTCTGCGGAATGGATTTACGTTAAACCCGCAGGGGGGGAGGGGGGTATTCTAAAGCCACGTAACCGAACCGCATTGGGGGATTGTAACTCATTTGCCCGACTTGAAGTTTAAACAATATGGTTCCCCCTTGTCTACATACAGTATGAGTCTTCAGACCGGAACTAAGAACTTTTACACTTAGCAGAACCAGATTTTTCATTTTTTTGGAACAGAACAATAACCCCAAACAATATTTGATGTTTTCCTGTTCGTTATGGATTTTGTCGGCTTCATGTAAAGATGGAAATATATATATATTTTCCGGAAGTAACAGGGAGCTTGAGATACACAATGGATAGCACACGATCACAATGTCTAAGCATTTTTATAATAATATTTTGAAAGAATATATGACAATATCTCAAGGTTCAAGCTGACCCCTTCAACTGGTGGAAAGTTATTATATATTTCAAGTATCGGACAGGTTATCATTCTTCATGAAAAATGCCATATTTATAACCATATGATCTTGTTAGTAGATACATAAATTAGCCTACAGTGTAATTAATACTCAGAATTATAACAGTTAGTCATATTATACCTTTGAGATAATGGTCAGAATTGACAAATCAATTAAATTAGTTCAACTGCTCTGTCATGTTCTGACAATATCTAACCTGGCACCATGGAATCACGCCAGCCAGCTGGCAGAAACACTTCACAATATGTAGATATCAAGTTGCGGTTTTGGTTACAAGTCTTTGTATAACATTTCTACATTTTTTAACTTTCTTAGACCAAATGCTCTCTCGAAATGGATTTAAAAATAAATACACAAAAGATAAGGTATTATATGACAGCTCCATACTAGTTTTACAAGTACAAAGACAAGTTATTCGTGGGTGTGCTGTATAGAAACATATACATAATACTTTTCACTATGACTCTTAATACTTTCTTATCTAACTTGCTAACAATTTGTTATTTTTATTTTAAATGGTATCTGTTTTAAATCTTAACAAAGAAAAAATAAATAAATATGTTCCTCTGCCAACAAGATGTCATTTACACTCCTTTAATACAGTATGTACATCATTGTTTTAATGCAGCTTCTGACTTCAAATAATCACAAATAAACGTACAAAAAAAATCATGTCATCTAAAAATAATAATAAAATAATTATGCAAATGCTACGAAGGTCTGTATGAGAAAGGACCATACAGAACCAGTCACATCTTATATGTCATTTACATGAAATGTAATGAACGTTTGATAATTAATCAATGTCCTCACATTCAGTATGCGTGCTCTGTTTCTTTAATGGCTATAGATGAAAAAACGTGAGCAATCTTTCAGCGACATACTTCAGAACATTCTACACAACCAAACACAACACAACACACACAAAAGGATGAAGCAATTTATCAATGCAATAAAATGTTATTAACGAATGATGGTAACATTAGCAACAGATAAAGCGCATGGAAATGTTACGCCTTTGAAACAAAATAGATGATGATATTAAATAAAGATGTTTTCATGTAATGTGATTTGTCAAAGATCTTAGTCATTGCACATAGAGCAGGTGACTGCGCGTGCGCCACGAACAAAGTGCGCCAGTCTGGCCATGCTGTGCGCCATGCGACTGCGCGTGCGCCATGAACAAAGTGCGCCAGTCTGGCCATGCTGTGCGCCATGCGACTGTGCGTGCGCCATGAACAAAGTGCGCCAGTCCGGCCATGCTGCGCGCCATGCGACTGCGCGTGCGCCACGAACAAAGTGCGCCAGTCCGGCCATGCTGCGCGCAAATAAAAACGGGGAGCGGGTGGAACTCGGGCTGTAATTGCAGAATAACGGGGAGTTGTCGGGTGGAACTCGTGGGTGTACAAGCAGAATAACGGGAGACGGAGGAACTCGGGGTGTAAATGCAGAATAACGGGAGCGGGTGGAACTCTGGGTGTAAATGCAGAATAAACGGGAGACTGTGGAACTCGGGGTGTAAATGCAAATAACGGGGAGCGGGTGGAACTCGGGTGTAAATGCAGAATAACGGGGAGCGGGTGGAACTCGGGGTGTAAATGCAGAATTACGGGAGCGGGTGGAACTCGGGGTGTATCAGAATAACGGGGAGCGGGTGGAACTCGGGGTGTAAAAGACAGAATAACGGGGAGCGGGGGGAACTCGGGGTTTAAATGCAGAATAACGGGGAGGCGGGTGGAACTCGGGCTGTAACTCAAGAGTAACCGGGGAGAGGGTGGAACTCGGGTGTAAATGCAGAATAACGGGGAGCGGGTGGAACTCGGGGTTAAAGCAGAATAACGGGGAGCGGTGGAACTCGGGTGTAAAAGCAGAATAAAAACGGGGAGCGGTGGAACTGGGTGTGTAAATATGCGAATAACGGAGCGTGTGTAACGTCGGGTGTAAATGCAGAATAACAGGGAGGGGGTAACTCGGGTGTAAATGCAGAATAACGGGGAGCGGGGGAACTCGGGGTGTAAATGCAGAATAACGGGGAGTGTGGTGAACTCGGGGTGTAAATGCAGAATAACGGGAGGCGGGGTGGAACTCGGGGTGAAAAAATCAAGAACGGGGAGCGGGTGGAACTCGGGTGTAGCAGAATAACGGGGAGCGGTGGAACTCGGGTGTAAATGCAGAATAACGGAGCGGGGGAAACTCGGGGTTAAATGCAGAATAACGGGAGGGGGGAACTCGGGTGTAAATGCAGAATAACGGGGAGCGGGTGACTCATCGGATGGTAAATCAGGAATAACGGGGACGGGGGAACTCGGGTGTAAATGCAGAATAACGGGGAGCGGGTGGAACTCGGGGTGTAAATGCAGAATAACGGGGAGCGGGGGAACTCGGGTGTAATGCAGAATAGGCGGGAGCGGGTGGAACTCGGGTTAAATGCATGAATAACGGGAGCGGGTGGCATTTACACCCCGAGTTCCACCCGCTCCCCGTTATTCTGCATTTACACCCCGAGTTCCCCCCGCTCCCCGTTATTCTGCATTTACACCCCGAGTTCCCCCCGCTCCCCGTTATTCTGCATTTACAGCCTGAGTTCCACCCGCTCCCCGTTATTCTGCTGTTACACCCCGAGTTCCACCCGCTCCCCGTTATTCTGCTTTTACACCCCGAGTTCCACATGCTCCCCGTTATTCTGCATTTACACCCCGAGTTCCCCCCGCTCCCCGTTATTCTGCATTTACACCCCGAGTTCCACCCGCTCCCCGTTATTCTGCATTTACACCCCGAGTTCCACCCGCTCCCCGTTATTCTGCATTTACAGCCCGAGTTCCACCCGCTCCCCGTTATTCTGCATTTACACCCCGAGTTCCACCCGCTCCCCGTTATTCTGCATTTACACCCCGAGTTCCCCCCGCTCCCCGTTATTCTGCATTTATCACCCCGAGTTCCACCCGCTCCCCGTTATTCTGCATTTACACCCGAGCCTCCACCCGCTCCCCGTTATTCTGCTTTTCAAACCCCGAGTTCCACCCGCTCCCCTTTTCTGCTTTTTACACCCCGAGTTCCACCCGTCCCGTTATTCTGCATTACAGCCTCGAGTCCACCACCGCTCCCCGTTATTCTGCATATACACCCCGAGTTCCACCCGTCCCCGTTATTCTGCATTTACACCCCGGTTACCCCCGCTCCCCGTTATTCTGGCATTTACACCCAGTTCCCCCCGCTCCCCGTTATTCTGCATTTATACCCGACTTCCACCCGCTCCCCGTTATTCTGCTTTTACACCCCGAGTTCCACCCGCTCCCCGTTATTCTGCTTTTACACCCCGAGTTCCCCCCGCTCCCCGTTATTCTGCATTTACACCCCAAGTTCCACCTGTTTATTCACGTTACTAATGGTTTGTGCAGGGAATTATGTGATTGTAACCCAATATGTTTGTGGTTTATTACAATTACACGTACTATATCTCACATAAAACACATAAAACTGTATCCCCAATGTGTTTTGCAGGTTTGGGTTGAATCCTGAACCGTTGTCAGCTTAACTATTTCATTGCTATAAGCTTGTCACTCGCGTTTACTAGAATATAATAGGTCTCCGATTTTAGTATTCATTCCACATTATAAGCACTTTCCTTGTTACGCCCCCTCGCTGGGGAGAAGATCCAGCCACATTCACGTACACTTAAACCAGCATCTCTGTACTGAACGTGATATCTGAAATGAACCATTGCCTCAAACATAATGACTCATTCATTTGAACGTAGAGACTGTAAGTGACTCATTGCAATAGTGTTTGGGGAGATTGGAAATATGTGTTTCATATATTTATTGAATCGCTCAAGCAGTTTAATTTGATGTAAAATCGTCATGGCATCCTTTATATGGTCAACAAGAACATAACAGGGAAGCACATGTGAAACACGGTCACGGGAAAGATAAACACGCCATGACAAAAACGCCAATTTTGTGTCGGGTGGAATTTTATTACAAGGTCCAAAATTAAATAATATAAATATTATAAATATAAATAATCAAAATAATCACAATATATTTCAAAACCAGCACACTTAGCATAACACATTCTAAAAGCTATGGCAAACATCGCAAACGGTCACCCACATTTAAATTTGTACTGTTACTCTCTATAACAAGGGGAACACAACCCAGGCCCTCCCTGGAGAATACCCCTTTTAGATTCCAAAAAAGAGCTCTGTTGCCCATATAAATATTCAAAGCCTACTGCCCAAACTGGATGAACTAAGGGCATAGTGCCTTTTGTATAAGCCCAAAGTCCTAATTCTCACCGGAACATGGCTAACTCCTAAAACACGTTATGCAAATATCGCCATTTAGGGATACTCCATTTTTAGGAAAGATAGGTCAAAGAGAGGAGTTTGGGTGTTATTTTATATTGAAGACTCCTTACAATTTAGGCTGTTGTGCTGCGTGGGTTACTGGGTGAATGATAGTACTTCCAACAGTAATGTGGAAGGAGGTAGTAGGGCCAGGTTTGGGAGGGCGTATAAGGAGCTCTGTTTTAGCCATGTTGAGTTTAAGGCGTCGGAGGGCCATCCAGGATGATATAGCAGAGAGACATTCAGAAATTTTGGTTTGTACAGCAGGTGTAAGGTCGGGGGTAGAAAAGTAAATGTGTGTGTCGTCAGCATAGAGGTGAAATTTAAACCCAAGAGATATGATTAGGTCACCTGGAGAGAGCGAGTAAAGAGTATTCAGGATTAGAGTAATCTGGCACACGAGAGGTTAATGAAGTAAGAAAGAGACCACCACTGAACCAAGGTAACATGTAGTCAGGGTGCACTCTGGTTACATGTAGTCAGGGTGCACTCGGGTAACATGTAGTTAGGGTGCACTCGGGTAACATGTAGTCAGGGTGCACTTGGGTAACATGTAGTCAGGGTGCACTAGGGTAACATGTAGTCAGGGTGCCGACCCACAGATGGTCCACTCAATGAGAAGTGAATCCCCACCCACCGACCCACAGATGGTCCACTCAATGAGAAGCGAATCTCCACCCACCTACCTACACATGGTCCGCTCAGTGAGAAGCGAATCCCCACCCACCTACCCACAGGTGGTCCGCTCAGTGAGAAGCAGCAAGTGATTCCAAACTGCCCATGTCTGAGAGTTGTTTCCCATAACAATGGAAGAGAGAATCATGAGACACAGTACCTATTTACTGTTAGTGTGTAGACACGTTACCGTTTGCCTTGCTTCAGCAAAGTCTACAAGCACCAGATTTATCCAAGAAGAGGAATCATTTTTAAATCAATGGGGGTTCTTTCCTTGAATAAATTTGGAGCAATTCTTTTGCATTAACTTTGCCCAGTTTTTCAGGCAAGAGACCCAGTTATGTTTATCCAAAAAGATGTAACTACCGGTATATCTGGGTTCATTACATTGGGCCACAAAGCTACTTAAATCAGGATCCATAGTCATGTTTACTAAATCGTGCACGAACATTATGTTCCCCGAGATTAAAGCATATCCACAGAGCAAATTATTAGCAAAATAGTGACCATTATATATGTCATTAGCATTGGCTAAATGTCACGTTTTTGTAACAAAACATTGTGCTACCTGCCAATAACGGGACCCAAGGTATGTCGGCATTACTCCTATTCATACACCCATGGAGACCCTGTAACAGCCCTATGTCACGGTCTGGGTGTAATGCCAGGTTTTGGTCTGGGCCATTGTATTGCAGACTTTATGCAAGACATGAAATAGAGATTAAATTGTGCGAGTTTGTGCAGCATTAGGTTACAGAAATAAAATACTGAATATTAAAAATAAGAAATAGTATTGTTTTCAATATTCTATAAAAAAAATATTTGGACAAAGTCTAAAACACTGAAATTGATGATATTTATATGGAAAAACAAGAAAAAGTATGAGTAAGACATATCTCCAAAAATACCAAAAGCAGCAGCATCCAAATAAATACGTCTTGTATAATCATTTGTGTCACCACCCATGCAAGTATAAGAGTATTTAAATCTCTTTTAAAACTGCTGGATTAAAATATACTGCCTAAAATATTACCTTTCCATGAATCCTGGGAAAGAATACGGTTATTATTAAAGGTAATTAGGGAGTAGAATATTTGTGTAATGTTTCTGGCATGCTTGGGGACCTTAGCAAAACATTTTCCAGTTTTGTGGGACGTTAGCATTGTAGGTTTGGTTTGCATTGTGGTCCACTTTACTTCTCACTTCCTTTATAACTGGGCACATCTAACACAAACTTGTGCACGCTAAAAATGGATGCTTTCAACATTTGTGCAATTTAATGTGGAAATATTCCCACAAGTCTGAACATCACATTTTCAGCAATTATGTTAAAGTATTGTAATATATTTGCAGGGTAAACCAGCACTAAAGGAGATAGACACATCTGGTTCTTAAAGGTATAGTCCTAATTCCTAGCAGGAGTACCTAAAATAAACATTATGCAAAGAATTGAACAATCTCACTAGTCTCCTTAAGCAAATAGAAACTTGAAGCTAAAAACATTCTGCTTTGGTTTCCTTGTATTCAAGCACAAGTTTCTTTTATTTGGGGGTTCTTAAAGAGGATGTGTGTGTCAATCAAGTGTTTTTTTTCTTCTATATGTAACGGTGTTCCTCCCCCCAATCCCATATTGGCCCCTTACGTGAGGAAACTGCCCCATGTTACATGTAATGTAGTGTGGTGCACCTGCTGGCTTACAGGACTCCTGAGTCTTCCGCGGTGATATGGGGAAATACATCAGGACTGGCTCGTGAGGTAATGCTGAGAACTACTCACTTCTGGTACAGCGCCTCCATCTCTCCCAGGTCCCCACGACAGCAGGGAGGAGTCTCTGAAAGAGAACCTCTGGGTGCAGCTTCCCCCTGAATGACTCCACTCTGCAAAAACCTTCTAGATTCTGTCTGCCTCCTTCTGCTGCTGGGTGCCTGGTTTTCCATGCACTCCACTGTCCCTTTCATCCATGTGTAGCCCTCTTAGTTTATTTACCATTCTTAGGCGCCTCTTCCATTCTTTCTGATTCTACCTCATCTGTCTTAGAATGGAATTTGTTTCTACATTCTGTGGATGTAAAATTCAGATGCATTTTTGTAAGTATTGCTGACCTAAGTTAGATTGTAGAACTCTTCTTAAAAGCTTGCCCTAAAAGATTAATTGTTTAATAGTGCAAATAAAAAAAGATGTCACCTACTACAGAAGTATCTTGAGCTTTAGAATCTTTAGTATTCTCCTGCAACTCTAAGACTTCTCTCATTGCCTAGATTTGTGGGGTTACAAATTCCACATCACATCCAGAAATGTCTTTCTTAATCTTGCAAATGGAATTCAAGTGATTTGGAATCTATTTTGTCTGTTAGAATCCATTTTGTTTCCCCTGACTCTATTCAGACTGAACATAGAAAGATTGTGGAATATAAGAAAAACACATTTAAGGGAAATAAGTGATTTGTTTATAGTACATTTTGGGTACAAAATGAAGTTTGTCCAAAACCAAGATAAGAGAACTGTATATATGCGTACGTTAATGTGGGGTATGCCTGTATATATGCGTACGTTAATGTGGGGTATGCCTGTATATGTGCGTACGTTAATGTGGGGTATGCCTGTATATATGCGGACGTTAATGTGGGGTATGCCTGTATATATGCGTACGTTAATGTGGGGTATGCCTGTATATATGCGTACGTTAATGTGGGGTATGCCTGTATATGTGCGGACGTTAATGTGGGGTATGCCTGTATAGGCTTTGTGCCCAAACTTGTCCGAGGATTGTTTAATTGTATTATGGTTTCATGCTGACAAGCTATGCATGGGTTACATTAGTAGCTAGGAATTACTATATGAATCCTGTTTGAGAATATATATGCGACAGAACACAATAGAAATACATAGCCCAAGTCTGTTCTCCATGTTTAACCTGCCTTACCTGAATTTGCCTGAAGATTATTACTGTAACTGCTTCTAGAAGAATAAATATTTGAAACTGCAGGAAACTTGCGTCAGACCAATTTATTGGGGCAAAGAATCTGTATTTTCGCACACTTCGAACATTAATTTTCAATTCTCCTCATTTAAAGAATTGTTGCAATCCCCTTCAGTGTCAGTGTCACAAGATGTTAAATCCACCTTCGTACCCAGACTATTTTGGGGTTTGGACCACGTTACAGACATTTTCATAGCCTCAGCAGTAGCTGCTACCACACTTTGAGACCGTGAACTTCATCAAATTTAAAAAAAACAGTTATTTAATCGCACCCAGGCACACGTGAGAAAGAACTCGGATTACCATCATGTCAAGGAGCCTACCAGAACGAAGAGGAGGGTTATAGCGAGGCACACATGCGCTGTTTAAATGATAAAGGTGCCAAAAATGCAGAAAGATTTAATGGCAATAAGGAAAGCAGACCCAAGTCACAATGGGTGACGCCTATTTATCACTGCACTAGGGAGCAGATACGCGAGCTTCAGGGGGAAACGTTGCTTTGTGTCGGAAGTAATGTTTCTGCTTTAGGAGGCGGTCCAGCTAATGATGGGATTAACCCTCTGGTCTTTAATGCCATGAGATCGAGGACCAGGAGAGACAGTTTTGACAATGCCAGAATATTAGCCTTTGACTTTCAGGTTACACCAATCTTTGGAGTATTTGAAATCTGATCTTCTTTTCCATCATCTCATACACCTTTTCTTGCTCACCTTACTCTCTTATCTTCCCTTTCTGTCCCATCTTCCTTTCTTTTATGTTTGTTTTTACCTCATGGCTTGTTTCATTTATTATATTTTTGGGTGTCCTGTCTCTCAATTCATTCTGATGTCCCATCTCAACGTTTTCTTGCTATTTATCTCTCTTTATAGCACAGGTTTTACATTTATCCAGTCAGTTACCCTTTGTAAGGATCCATTGCAGGCTCCGCCCCCGCCAAGGTTTAGTCGCCCGATTGGTTCCAGCTTCTCTCCTGCCTGCAGCAGCAATCTGGCATCGGATTCGCCGGTCCTCCTATTTAGGCTCAGCCTCCATGAAGTTGGCTGAGAATAAAGCTTGTGATGGTTGCTGGTCGCAAGCACCCTGCCTTGTCTCACCCTGCCTTGTCTCACCCTGCCTTGTCTCACCCTGCCTGGTTCTCACCCTGCCTGGTTCTCACCCTGCCTTGTCTCACCCTGCCTTGTCTCACCCTGCCTTGTCTCACCCTGCCTGGTTCTCACCCTGCCTGGTTCTCACCCTGCCTGGTTCTCACCCTGCCTTGTCTCACCCTGCCTTGTCTCACCCTGCCTTGTCTCACCCTGCCTTGTCTCACCCTCCTTGTCTCATCACCCTGCCTGGTTCTCACCCTGCCTGTTCTCTCACCCTCCTGGTTTCCAACCCTGCCTGGTTCTCACCCTGCCTGGTTCTCACCCTGCCTTGCCTCATTTGCATTGGACTTTGCTGCTGTATCCTATCCTCGACCCCGGCTTGCTCTTGACCATTCTGCTCTCTCCTACACATGACCCGGCTAAGTGACCCCTATGATCCGTATCTCTCCAACCCTCGACCTCAGCTTGCCTCCTACTATCTTACATTCTCCTACTCTGACAAGGCTATCCACTACTACGAACCTGCACCAGATGCCACTTCGCTTCTCTAGGTAGGTGTTTTCTAATCCCCACCACGACCTCGCGGTCCAGTTCGGTTTGTGGCGAGCATCCGTTACACCCTTCTCTGCCCACTGTCACCTATTCTTTCCTCTTTCATTTGCAATGTACACTAAATAAAAGCAAGTAAGCCACATAATAGTCATTCTCAATAGCTTGATGAAGATGCTACAAGTATCAGTAAATAGTTCTAGCTAACTTGTCAATTAGATCATAAACTCCTACAGTACGTCCTGTGTGGTTGTAATCATTATAATCCAAACATTAATGTTTTACTCAACGGGAATTTGGGATTATTGTTTATCAAGCTTTAGCAATCACCAGGTTTTATGCATTTGCACGCAAGTGAATGCATGTAGTTTGCATATGAATAAGATATTGGCTGGTTATTTTGGTATGTCTCAGGTCCGTGAGGATGGGTGTAAGGATTGTTGCAGTAGGGGAATGTATTTGCTGAGCTTTTGGAAGGTTTATCAATCTCTGAGTAAAATGCACGGACATTACTAAGACAACAGATGAAGTACTTTTATTACATGACCAATCTATGATAAACAAATACAACAAGTAATACACTCTTTGTAGTAAAAGCACATTGGAGACTGCCAATGTAGAGTGTAAATTGATTTCAGAGTCCCTTGAGTCTTCAAAGCAAATGTAATCCTAAAGAAGTTAATAAATAAAATGTTAAGTGTATTGTAAATCTGTTGCTAGGTAATGGCAAGTATTTCTGCCTTTGTGTCCAATGACATCAGCAACAAACCAATCTACCCTCGAGGAAGACTTGGCATTTTGAAATATGACAGTCATGGAGGACCTGGGAGAGGACCTGAGAGAGGACCTGGGAGAGGACCTGGGACAGCAGCTGCAGGATTACAGCATTCTGTTTTATTCCTCCTGTGAAACACCAGAAACGGACAAAAGGCGTCTCATCTAAGTTCAGCATCTTAGCAGAGACTTGGAAAGCCTCTGTATTGCTATAAAGTGCAAGGCATATGGGTATTACACATTTTAATAATTACATAATAAACTTATTGGGCTAGCTCCACAGAGCTCTGTTAAATCCGGGCTCATAACGTGACGTTACCTAATACAGTAATGGACATTATTTCCCCCAAGGTCAATGCGTATCCACAGAGCTAATTATATGCAAAAGCACCGGCCGTTGTATGTCTTATTAGCATAGACTTGATGTCACGTACTACAACATGAGCTTCCAGTAACGTCTCGTTCAGTTTGTCTGAGCCTTTTTCCCATCCAGACATTCCCGCAGGGACAGGCCTTCATGTGGAGAACATGATCATTAGAGACGGCTGAAAGTTTCTGCGAAATTCGCACATTCTTATTATCCGCGGATCTGTCTCAAAAAGGCAGATTCAGGTTTATTTGTCTGGCAATAAAAAGAGGCAAACTCATTTTTAAAAATCCAAATGTGTTTGCAGATTCCGAACCCTGAAATATGGGCCTCGTTTAGTAGAGTCCCAAGATCCATCCAAATAACATATGAAGAGACACTTGGACTCAAAGAGGAGCTACACCTTAGATATGCCAAGGACATGCAAAGTTTATTTAAAGGACTCCCACTACACACAAGATTATTGACAACCCTAAGGCACCTTGTGAGAAAGGAGGTATTGGTGTTAGACCCAATAGGATCAGAACCCACAACCTCTGCTATTCTGGGAAGTATCTCTAGTAGTGTGAGCTAAACCAGGTACTGGGTGTAACGATGCTCATCAAAAGCAGGAAACGGACCCGCAGGGCTGAGGTAGGAAGGTGAAAGAGCCGACCTGAGCCGAGGGACAGAGTCCTGATAGAGTAGTGAGTTGTGAGCCGAAGGTCAGGGCTGGCAGCAGAGTTGCGTAGTCAGTGTGGATGCAGAGGTCGAGACAGGCTGAAACCAAAGGTTACTTCTTTCCAAAAAGGACCAGAGGAGCAACTGTTGCAGCCATGAAAATAGAAAACATTACATAGTACAGTAATGTTTAAATAAGGAATACAGTGATAGTGTGGGGCTCACAAAGGGCTACTCACAGTAAAGCAGCCAAAACTGAGCAGTCATCCAACTTATGGGGGTGGATGGTCCCTGTGATAGATGCAGCAACTGCCCGCAGACAATCTCCAAAGAAAGAAAAGACCATATAGTGTAGATTGTAAAATATAATGACAAGGCAAAATAAAAATGGAGGCTTACACTTAGGTAGGAATAATACAGCGTGGTTGGTAACAGATACCAGGTAACAGATACCTGCCCTTTGCTTACCGGGCTGTCCTTTTAAAGGAAGTTGCCAGGAGCAAAAATGGTCAATCCAGCCACAGAGGGTGAGCAAGAGCAAAATCCTGAACCAGAATGTGAAAACCAGGAAAGGATTTTGCCAAACCTCATACTGGGAAAGTCTACTGTCCCTGCATACTTTATAGCTAAGTCTGATCAGAGAAGATCAGGAAAAGGTCCCAAAATACAGCACTCAACCTATTAAAATAAATGGTGAAACCTGGTAATGGTGTTTTATTCACAAGGTATGCAACTGCCGTGACTATAATAGGATGAATAAGGGGACTGGTCAAAAGAATTACTTCTAATGGGAATAACAAAAAATAATAAAATAGGAAGGCCCATCACAGGCCTATCACAGGCCTATCACAGGCCTAACACATACACAGGCCTATCACAGGCCTAACACATACACAGGCCTATCACAGGCCTATCACAGGCCTAACACATACACAGGCCTATCATAGGCCTATCACAGGCCTAACACATACACAGGCCTATCACATGCCTATCACAGGCCTAACACATACACAGGCCTATCACAGGCCTAACACATACACAGGCCTATCACAGGCCTAACACATAACCGCCTATCACACGCTCCAGGCCTAACACATACACAGGCCTATCACATGCCTAACACATACACAGGCCAATCACAGGCCGATCACCACGGCCTAACACATAAACCATCAGGCCTATACATACAACAGGCCTACATAGCCCTAACACAGGCCTAACACATACACAGGCCTATCACAGGCCTAACACATACACAGGCCTATCACAGGCCTAACACATACACAGGCCTATCTCCTGTGGATTCCTTCTGTGGATATACTTTTTATTCCTTCTCTGATTTTTTGCTCTTCCTCTTCCACACGGCCCCTCTGGAGTGTAAGATGGTGGCTTCGTTGCTGCCTGCTCCTGGGGACATTTTCCTGTTGGCCAGGGAAGAGGGAGTCGAATAGTTGTTGGCAACACTCTACAGTGCTCCAGCCCAACCAGCAGAGGCTCCGGTTATGCCAGAGAGCAGAACAGCGGCTCCCCGGCAGAGTACTAGGAGGAGGACTGTCAGGGAGAGCTGGGGGAATGGTATCCCCTAATGCTGAGACAGATTCTTCCAGACCACAAAATGCACGGTGCCTATTTCCCCAGTAGGTTTGAGCTCCTAGCTGGATGGACCGGCAGCTACGGGCAAGGAACTGTCTAGTGGACTTTACATTTCAGCAGAACGCAGAAGTCCGTGAGGAGCAACTGCCAGGAGTTGGGGAGGCGGCAGGTACGTTACAGGAAACTGAGCTTGGGGGGGTTGCGTGCAGCTCATTAGGCTGTTCAGTCTGCAAGAAGGGGCGATGGTCACAGCAGCTAGGTCAGTCCATGCGGATGTGTCATCTGCATGAGCAGTAGGTTTGAGGGCGGAGAATATTGCGCCTGCTCATGTACACGCACTAACGGTGGATAAAGCATGTAGGGAAGACACGGTAAGAACCCTGAGCACAAGCTATAATCATATAACCCGTTAGGCATGCAGTTGCCTTTGGCTATAAAAGAAACGTTGTGGAAAGCGGCGTTTGTGCCTATGTTAGCACTCCTCCCTGATAATGTTCAGCATTCTGACAAAGGGGGCAGGCGTTTCACTGCCCCCTCCAGGCGGTCAATGCAGAAAACATTCGGCAATTGGCTGCAGGGTTTAGTAATCATGGCAGGGTGACAGGGAAAAAAGACCAGAGCAAATGTTCATCATTGTATAAATACGAAGACACCATCTGGGAAGCATGTCAGGTCTATGGGGGTTCTTCATGGTGGGCATCTGAGGAGGCTTACAGACACAAGATACTGTAGCGGTCCAACCGCATAAGGGTGGGAAAGGCTATATCCACTGCGCCTAGTGATGGCATACCAGTCAATACGGCCAGTGGCAGCGAGTGCTTATTTAATACGTAAATCAGGGCTGTCTCTGTCCCGTTTCTAATTTGCGGGTGTTCTTAAAAAATGCCTGGAGAGAGTGGGTGTAGATCCCAAGTGTTTTGGCATACCTTCATTTCGCATCTAGCCCGCGGTGAAGCATAAAGGGCGCTGGCATTCGGATAGGTATAAATTGTACGTTCGCCCTGTGCATCAGGTGCGGGGTCATGTTATGTTGAATTGTTGTCTCCTTTAGCCCCTAGGTGTAGGCAGATCTGGATCACAGAGCATTCACTAGTCTTCTGGGCTGATCGCCTGGCACGAGCGACTGAACGACTGTCAACTTGGATTTCACCCGGACCAGGCCTGCATCACGGGGTTGGGCAGAAGCGGTTTGCGCCGGATGCAGTTCTTATCTGATTTGTTAAGACAGCAAAGGTTACGTTGCCGCCCAGATGTGTTGGTAATACATGCAGGTGGCAACGACTTGTGTTTTCAGCACTCAGTGGAACTTGTGCGGGAAATGAAAAAGGATATGTCGAACATTTTGGTGGCATTTCACAAAGTATGTTTAATCTGGCTGAAATTATTCTGTGGTTGTGTTGGCGTGGGGCTATGGACACTGGGGCAATCGAGAGGTGGAGGCGCAGGATTAACAAGGCCATGGGTACATTTGTGAAGGGTTTGGGAGGCCATTCTGTAAGGCACACAGAGTTGCAAGAGGCCATACCTGGTATGTTTTGGAAGGACGGAATACACCTGTTGGGTTTTGAATACAATATATTTAATATGGGATTGCAAGAAGGTGTAGAGATAGCTTGCGCCATGGGGGGGCCAAGGACAATTTAGGGGTAAATGTTTTGAGCCATGGTGGGTTTTGTGCGTGCCAGGCAGGGACAGCCAGGGAGGTATATGGATACCGGGTATATTGGCGCCCTCATTGGGGCTGGTGGAATAATTACGCTAGCCTTTATAATGGCAGCAGTGGGAGTCACGAGCCACAGTAACGCCGTTGGGCTCTGTACTACGGTCAGACTGCCTCACAGGGGTAAGAAAGTTTTTTAGCCAAAACGCTGCTTTAAATAAATAAAGCTGCAGTCTTGTTTATCCTCAACTGCTGTGTCTGTCGTTCTTTGATGGGGGAAGGTGGGCTCTTAGCTCGCCATGCATAGTCAGAAGGCTTAACATTTTAAATAAACAATTAGCATTATACGCAAAAAATATTTCAGTACATGTCACTACTGCAACAATATTTTCATAGTCAACAGTATCGAAATAGCAATTATTTACAGAAAACTTGTATTTGCAAAGTGTAACCTTGTCTGACTCCTTTTGGCCCAAACTCCAAGCATACAGATATCTTTATTACAAAGTATTTCACAGAGAACTTCATTCAAATTGTGGACAACATAAAATAAGCGTACGGTTTATTTTTGTGAATCCCCTTTTACTAGGCCCTGCTGTAAATCTAATCCCACACAGCCCAAATGTACACAGTGATTCAAAAATCTGCGGAGCATGTGTGTAAACGGACACAAATAAAAAATGCTGACAGAAAATTAACGCCTAGGCATTTCAATTTGTGTGTGCGCGTGCGCATATGTGTGTGCATGTGTGTGCGTCTATATATGTGTGTGCATGTGTGTGTGAGCGTGCGCATGTGTGTGCGCATGTATTTGAGTATTTGTGTGCGTGTACGTGTGTGAGCGTGTGCGTGTGCACATTTGTGTGCATGTGTGTGCGTGTGTGCGCGGGCGTGTGTGTGCGCATGACATAAACACACCTGATCTCACCCACGCCTCCCTGCCATCTCTTCCCCTGTAAATAGGGTGACCTGTCGTCCCGATTTTGCCGGGACAGTCCCGTTTTTTTCTGGGCTGTCCCGGGTGACAGCCCATCCCGGAAATGTCCCGGGTTTTGCCCCTGGTGAATGGTCCCGTGCGCGAGGCGGCAGCGGTGCGCGGGGGCAGCGTGAGGAGGATGAGGCGGCCGTGAGTATTTTTTTTCTATTCCAATAGTAGAATGCTGGGGGGGTGGGGCTTTAGAGTAGAAGCAGGGGATTGGTTGGAGGTCAGAGAATGCCGGGGGCGGGGCTTAGTACCGGGGTGCAGATGCAGTGAGCTGAGGTATGTCCTGTGTGTCTTGTCTGTCCTGTCTGTGTGTCTCCTGTATGTCATAGGAGATGAGGAGGGGAAGGCATGGCATGAGGAGGGGAAGGCATGGCATGATGAGGGGAAGGCATGATGAGGGGAAGGCATGGCATGAGGAGGGGAAGGCATGGCATGAGGAGTGGAAGGCATGAGGAGGGGAAGCCATGAGGAGGGGAAGGCATGGCATGATGAGGGGAAGGCATGGCATGAGGAGGGGAAGGCATGATGAGGGGAAGGCATGGCATGAGGAGGGGAAGGCATGATGAGGGGAAGGCATGGCATGAGGAGAGGAAGGCATGGCATGAGGAGGGGAAGGCATGAGGAGGGGAAGGCATGATGAGGGGAAGGCATGGCATGAGGAGGGGAAGGCATGAGGAGGGGAAGGCATGGCATGAGGAGGGGAAGGCATGACATGAGGAGGGAAAGGCATGAGGAGGGGAAGGCATGGGGAGAGGAGGGGAAGATATGAGGAGGAATGGGGGAGATATTAGGAGATGAGGAGGGGAAGGTATGAGGTGAGGAGGGGGAGATATGAGGAGGAGAGGGGAAGGTATGAGGGGGAGATGAGGAGGGATGGGGGTGATATGGGGAGGGGGAGATATGAGGAAGGGAGTTATAAGGCGGTGAGGGGGATAATATGAGATGAGAAGGAGATATGAGGAGGGGAGGGGGAGATATGAGATGAGAAGGAGATATGAGGAGGGGGAGATATGAGGAGTGGAAGGGTAGTATGAGGAGGGATGGGGCTGTGTGTGGAGGTAAGTGGCTGTGTGTGTGTCACTGTGTGTGTGTGTCACTGTGTGTGTGTGTCACTGTGTGTGTGTGTCACTGTGTGTGTGTCACTGTGTGTGTATGTCACTGTGTGTGTGTGTCACTGTGTGTGTGTCACTCTGTGTGCATGTATATTGGGGAGGGAGGTTGAGTGTGGGTGTAAAAGAGAGGAAGGAAAGGGTGACTGGGGAGTGTGAGGTGGGGTGAGAGTGAGGAGGCGTATGAGAAGGGGGAGGTTCTCGCAAGGCCGCTGAAATGTGGGTGGGGGGCCCCGGTGGAAACGTTGGTCCTGCACCCCGGGGAAGCTGTGTGCGGTCCTGCATGACAGTGATGTCACTGACGAGGAGAACAAGAGACCCTACAGTACATACCAGGTCAGGAATGTCACATTTTTAAAATGTCTTAATTTTAATTAATCCCTACATTTTTTTATTTAATTTTAATTTGTCAATTATTTATTTAATTTTAATTTGTTCATTATTTTAATTACACATACACACATACACGGTGAGGGACCATCCCCTCCGAACTGGGCATTCTTGGCCAATAATGCCCTGGCTGTAAGAGTTGAAGGGTCCAAGCAAAGCCCCCACCTCTATACACACACACACTGCAGCCCCCATCTCTATACACACAAACACACGGTAACACCCTGCGTCCTTCCCACATTAACTTTACTGGACACTTAAAGCTGCAGTCCCAGCAATATCGTACATGTGTGTTTTCATAAATCAGTTCTGTACTATGAGAAAATACTTGTAGCATTTACAAAAAATAAACAATTTGAAAGAAATTTTTAATGTATTCTAATGTAGCTGGCATTTTTGTTCCCATAGCAACCATTAACAAAGTCACATCCTCTTACCCTTCTAAAACAGCATCACCTTTTTGAGCCCCGGCCTCCCAGCAGTGCGATTGAATCTTGTGCCTGCCTGGTCACATGATCTTCCTCACAGAACTTTGGCTGTCAGTGCAGCAGAAGATTACCCAAGATGCACTTAGTGAACCCCAACCGATTTTCAGTGATCGATTACAGGAGAACGGATCGATCAGCAACTTAGCCAATCACTTGTCAGTGTGCAGATTGTATTGATGCACATATTGAATGAAAACGACAGCTTGACATGCAGCTACACGGATAGGCTTTGTTAGCGGGAAAGCTTTTTTGGCATATCATTAGCACTAATGGCGGTTATAGACAACACCCTTGCTGGCCGAAAACAGCACTTAACCTGGCGTTAGTACAGTAAGGCCTGGGACCCGGTGCGCCCGGCGGCCCGGGCGGCTGCACGGGCTTTCCCCACCAGCAGGGGAATCCTCCCGAGCCGGTCCCGGTCCCCCCTGGCTGCACAGCTTACTACACGCTGTGACGCGTCAGCCGCTAGGGGATACAAGAGAATTGTGATCCCAAGCAGCGACGCGTCACGTGGTGTGGCTGTGAGCCAATGAGGAGGGGAGGCTTCGGGAGGAGGAGAGGCTTCGGGGAGCGGGGAGGAGAGTGGAGGGAAAGCAGCGTTAGTGCCTGTCTGTGTTTGTGTATGTGTGTGTGTGTATGTGTGTGCCTGAGTGCGTGAGTGCCTGTCTGTGTGTTTGTGTGAGAGTGCCTGCGTGTGTGTGTATGAGTGCCTGTGTGTGTGTGCGTGAGTGTGTGTTGCTTTTAATGAAAAACCATCAGCAGCCCGAGCCCGTGGAGGGAGGGAGGGGCGGGGAGTAGCGGGTCCCTCCGCTCAAGCCACGCCCCCCTCCCGCTCAAGCCTCCCACTCCCGCCCACCTCCCGCTCCGGCTCCCGCTCCCTACAGACCGCATATCGCGGTCTGTGTATATCAGCGCCCCGTCTGTCTGCAGTGCGACAGCGCTGACGGAGGGAGCGGGGCCTTAGCCTAAGCCTTCCAGGTGCACGTTAATGCTTAATGAGGCGTTGACCTCTTTAAGTTACTAACAGACCTCTGTGGACCTTTAGCACATCTTATACCCATTTAGAATGGGAGTTAGGCCTCGTCCAGGGTAAAGCTGAGCACGCTTGCGCGCTCATGCGACACACAATCAAACACATAATCGCAATGAGACTGTCCACCGCGGGCGTGCCCGTGAGCGCTCCACGCTTAGCTGCTTGCAGAGACAAATACATTTTATTCTGGCGTGTCACGTGAGCGTTCGCCCAATGATGGTGTACCCCGCCCCCAACTCCATGCGCGTAACTGCAAATTTCAACTGGCCAGAATCACCCCTGCTTACTCTGCGTCTGATGTCACAGCGCTCGAACGAGAGCACGCTCGCTCTCAGCCTGGCTGCCACCATGGAGCGGAGGAGATATGGGCCTTAGGGCAGGAGTCCGTAAACTGGGGAGTGCGAGATTTGCTGGGGGGGCGCGGCAGTTACAGAGGCCCCGCGCATCCCTGAAGGCATTTAAATAAATGCCGGGGGACCACGTGAGGACTCTGTAACTTCACTTACCCTTGTTTCGGGCGACACGCAAATGACGCGGCTGGGTCACGTGACATTGCGTTGCCATGGCATTTGCCGCTATAGCTGAGCCGGGGGGGGGGAAGGAGGGGGGGACGTGTGCAGGGTGGGAGAGCAGGCATTTGGGGCATTGGGGCGCAGGGGGAATAGTTTGCACACCCCTGCCTTAGGGTATTATGCAGCAAACACTGGGCACAACCTTGCACCCCACACTCTTTTTAAAGTTAAAGCCTCGCTGGCTATGGTGTCCCACAGAAACAGTCTCTAATGCAGGGGGGCTCAACTCCAGTCCTCAAAACCCCCCAACAGGTCAGGTTTTCAGGATATCCCAGCTTCAGCACAGATTGTTCAGTCTTCAATTGAGCCACCTGTGCTGAAGCTGGGCTATCCTTAAAACCTGAGCTGTTGGGGGGGTTTGAGGACTGGAGCTGAGCGCCCTGCTCTCCTGGAAGACGTGGACATGATTAAATACACAACAACTGTATGACTGTCCTTGTGATTTGAGATAAAAGAAAGAAACGCCGAAGCCGTGCGGCAGTATTTACAGAGCGTGCTCCGGACATGATTAAGTGCAGAAGGGAGATTTCAGGCTCCACGTTCATGCTGCTGGCCGGAGCATTGCCTGGGGTGCTGTGCTGTTTGTGTTGCTTAGCACTTGCCAGTCTGTGTACACTTTGTAACATCTGTACTGAAGCTTTACATGAATTGTACAATGTACAGGAGGTTCATCTTGTGAGAAGGCAGTTAGGAGAAAGAGAAGGGGCTCCTCAGGGTTTCAAAGCAATATTAAACTAACACCATATTGCTATGATGTTGCCTGACTTGTAATTTCTTAGCCAGATTCAAGGCACCTGATCAATTGTGTATTAAATTAAATGAAAAAGCCAGTGCTATACATTACGAGCTTGGGAGAAAAACGAGTTGCTGACCCATCTGGTTTTTGTAGCACATGCTTTTTAAAATGCTATTGTGTATGATGCAAAGCCCTTTGGGCAAGTGATAGATTATTTTCACAGTGTTACAATTACCATGTATTATATCAGCACCGTGGGTTACACTTGTTAAGTCATGGAAGGATGATGTTGTATCAACTTAAATAGGAAATAAAATAGGCTCACCAAAGTATGTGAAATGTTAATTTATAACACGTTAGTGTCTGAGAAACACACAAAGCCATTTGTGAGGATCCATATGCAGAATCTCCGTGTCACTTGTCAGCTCCCTGGGAGCCTAATCCTATTTTTAGTGGGAAATGTTACTTGGCAATATTCATACAAAGATAATACCCAAGACTTTGTCAGTCCCCCTCTTGGGTAAAAAAGTTACACTTCCCCACATGTCTGGAAATGGACAATGTCCCACACTGATGACATCATATTGACTCAACGTTGATCACTGTAATAGGTTACCAGATGTCTCTGGGACATAAAAGAAATCTGAGCAGACTTGATTTTTTTAGCTACACCCTCATTTAATTCTTGGACATTAGATGCATGTTTCATAGATAAAAGAGTCCTAATGTCCTAGATTTCAGTAGTAAAATGCTTGAAAAAACAGATATACTCGTGTGTGACTGGAGATTTATATTTATCTGGTAACCCAATACTCCACGTATGACTAACCGTCCTTTGAAACTTGTTTCTTTCATTATGGTGTTTCTTAACGATGCCGGGGTTCTCGGGTTCAAAATCTAAACTTCGAGAACTTCAAGTTAAACTTTGAAAATAACTTTCGAATCTGAGCAAAATGTGAGCTGGAAACGGAGCGCAAGAACTCGAATTCCTTTCTTTCCTTATTTTTATTTAAAAACTGGGCAAGAAATGTTTTTTACAAAAACAAAACCAGTCAAATTCCAGCAAAACATGGGCCACTATTGTTGTTTCGGTTATTTTCCAAAGTGGGCATCATTATAGTTTCATAAAACAAATACTCAATGAGCAGTAGTAAAGTGTAAACAAGGAAATGAAAGGAGCAGCTCTGACTGCTCCGCTTTGTTTAGGTAGGAAGAAGGACCCACTGGTTCCTGAGATATTTACCAGAGAAGGGGCCACCTGTACCGTGCCATCCAGGGAAAACAAAATGGAGATTTAAATCTCCCATATCACGTGGGCCAATAGGAAACCGTGACATCATCAGTCGCAACGTTCTATTGGCCCATATAATGCGGCGGTTTAAACCCCAATGAAGTATCCTCAGCCCCTTTTTTGGTAAGTATCTTGGGAAGCAGGAGGGTCCCCGAAGCGGAAATAAATGAGGTTCAGTTCTGGAGACCTCCTGTTCCCATGTGTATAAGAAAGGGGGAGGGGCAATGTGGGACTCCTGTATTACGGGTTATGAAGGGTTAGCGTTGTTAAGAAAAATGGCACTAGTTATAAAGCGATTATACTTATTTCCTCCAAACTTTGCTATATAGAAGTCCCACGTGGGAGTGAAGTGGTTAAACTAGCTATTCCCCCGTGTCTAACAACTGTCATGCAAACACCAAAGAGTCCCTTCTACCAATGTTAATTAAGATTATTTTTAAGGTGTAATTTCCCCTCAGGAAAAGATGAAATGCCCTATAGAGTAACAGTAAGGCCGCGTCAAACAGTACCATCGCCACATTGTCAATAAATGGTGCTTTGTCCTGACCGGGCTCATGATAAGATCTCAATGGCCTCAAACAGTAAATATATTTTGTTCTAAAATGAATGCATAAGGCTACTTTAGAAAATGAAGATGTGTGTGTGATTAGGCCTATAAAAACAATAGCACAAAGTTTTAGGAAAAATGCATTGTCCATATAAATCTATATACAAAGTGTGAAAAATATCTGCAGCTATCAGAGCTACTGATAAGAATATTCCATCCAATGTCATATTTACAACATATAATTTGGTGAATTGATTGATAACCTGACCTCCTCGTCAATTATATTTTCAGTGGAAATTCAGATCAGGACATACTGGATGAATCATAATAATAATTGAAGAAAAATAAATCTTACCACACTCTCGCCTTTGCTTTTAGCTTTTTCTTTCTTTAAAAGCAATTTAGTTTCATATTCTGGTCTTGGATGCTCCTACACAAAAAAATGCAACTAGTTAGAGTATGTTAGAGTATGTTAGGGTCATCTTACTAATCATTTTAAAACGTCAAACACAACCAATGGAGCACGTTACATCAAGTCACAGTTCAATGTATGCGGTTTAACCATAGAACACAATTATACACAGCCACGAGGATTGGAGGATCAAACACTTGAAGGACACTCAGAGGTCTAACAAAAGGGAAACAACTCAAACCTTTATACGCTCCTTGGTGCATATTTGGTGGTAAAAAAGGAGAGAAAACATATTATAAATATTCTCCAAGCAGAAGAAATATTTTCATAGAAGTCACAGGGTTTGCACAATGGGAAAATCCTTCTGTGCTGGAAGTCACGTCCATTTTAACTCTAGATACAATTGGTGTTAATCATAGTATGTATGTAAATAATTGCAGAGCTCCAGTCGTGTTTTGGTTTAAGCTATTCCAGGTTTTGTTGTTTTTAGATGGAACCCCGGAGGAATTCTTTATAGATAAAGCTGGAAACTTGTAGTACATCAAAAATGTTCCAGGTCTTTAAAGCCTGTGAATTACTTTATTCACTATATAGAATAAATATGGCGTTCATTAAAATACATTATAACTATATTTTAAAAAAATAAGTCTATTATTAAATGATTATTTTGGTGCAAAGATAAGCGATGATCATGATTAATAAACTAAAAGAATAATAAACGCAAGTGAACGTATGTTACTGAAAACGCTACGTGTGGCTGTGACACTGTTCTTACATTTGTTTGGACGTCTGAGACAAACTCAGGAATTCATTTTTAATCTGAAATACGAGCAAAAACTCAAGAAAGGCTCATCCTCAGAACATTTTATTTATTTTTTAAAATAAACTGGATTCGTTATTGGGTTCGCAAATGAAAAATTTGCAAACTGTTGCACAAAAATGTCAATTTTCTTTTAAAATAAACTTTTGGGTTTAAATTAGGTTCAAACTATTGGGTTTTGAATTTAAAAAAAAATCTTGCTTATCTTAAGCTTTTTTCATAGTTTATTTTTACAAATACAAAATCAAAAACCAATAAACAAGATTTATTTTAGAACCAAAACACCCCACCCTTACCAAAAGCTGTATCTACGTGTATACTATACCATACTGTATTATACTGTTTAGCATAACTGCCCAAATATGCATTTTGAATAACATAGTTTAATCATTTAGACATATAAACTTTTGCAGAATGAAACTAAATTACACACCATGTATATACTTATTTTCCCAATCAGGGCAAAAATGTTTATTGTCTATACTCATTGAACTTGCCATGTGATCGAAAACCAAGGTTAAGGTAGTCTCAAGCAAGCCTCACACCATCTCCACTTTCCACATGACCTGGTATAAGCGTTAAGATCCAGGACCTCTTCCTTACATCTAAGGTAAACTCAGCATCTATAGATTTACATGGCTCATTCACTTGCAATGTACTGTGCTGTATGTTGAGGAAACCAAACAGGCCTTTCAAATAAGAATGAATCCATATGCACACGTTATCAGGGTATATAAAGTGATACTTCTCTTAAAGTGGACATCAATTTTAGACTTCAGTTCATTTGTTCTCCAAGGCAACATGAAGAAACACACAGAATAGAATGACTTGGGGGGGGGAGGGGGAGCACACTCATCGTATAAATACAAGAAATGATAAAGTGAAGCAGTGCAAAGGATTTGTGACAACCTACTGTAAAATAAATCATTTTCTGATTACTTGTTGTATCAACACTTTTGTTCACATTTTCCTGTCTACAATACTCCAGACACCAGCATGACACAAAATCTTACTCGATGATGGCAATCTGTTTGTGGAGCTGTGTACGTGGTCATCTCACTATTCACTGCAACTCAATGCTAAGTATCACCATTTGCGTGAGGCTACAGTATCTGTAATAGCTCGGATTGTGTGTGGCCCATTGTAGCCTGACTCGGGGAGATTTTGCTTTCAACTGTTATCAAGTTTGATCATTTACCGTGTTTTTCTTTCAGATAACAGAAATTATATGGATTATTGTTACTCAGTAAATTTTAGAAATAACACTTTTTTATTTTAGTTTCATTTATTAAGAAACGTTTGGGAGGGAACAGATGTAAATTGTTAAAAGGGGAATCTCAGGAATTCTAAGGCATTTCCTTTTAACGTCCACATTTTGATTCTAAGTCCTACAGTATGTTTAATTTAGAATAAAACATTTTTTCATTGAGGATATCAGATTTAACCCCTTCCGTGATTTACGGTCCTGTAATACACTTCTGCAGATTATGTTTCCTACCATTCAGAAGGATTTAAATGGACATTCACTTGGCCTGGTATTGTAGTGTCGTCTCTAAAAAAAATGTCAAGTTTTGGTTTTGCCTAAAATCCTTCCCCTTGGCTAAGTTAGTCGCCCCCTTCCCTCACCCTTTCCCCTTTCCTCACCCTTTCCCCTTCCCAATGCTCTTGCGGCATTTCTCTCAAGCCTGAGCCCAAAGTGGAAACAATGTTTTCCCTCGGACTGAGCAACGGTTCGGATCATTCAGCATTACTACCCATAGTACCTGGGATGTCATGGTCACGTGCCTATGACTTCTCCAGTAGTGAGGAAAGTTAGACTGGCTACAGCTGTATATCTATGGTCACACACGAGAAACATGGGTAGGGATGGGTAAAACTTTTACCCAAATTTGACATTTTGACCACCTTCGGACATTTATGGCTGTCGGGAAAGTATTGAGTGTGGGCTCATTCTTCAAAAATTACTCCATGCAAATTTCCACACAGGAGCCAGATGATTCATCAAAACTGGGGACTTCCACCACAATCTTGGGAACACTCGTGATTTTGTTAAATATTTGGCCAACATTATTTTTAAATGGAACTAATTCCATCTATTACTTGTTACGTCACCGTCTAATAACACTTTTTAGCGCTGAAAAATAACTCCTACCTCCCTTTTGGATGATGCAGCAATGATGCCTGCTTAGATTTTTGGGGATGTATATTTTAAAATGGTTCCAACCATATACACAGTCCTTTACACAATATGCATTGCAATACAGGGAATTATATTAACACAATAGCACAATAAAAATAGGAATCCCTGGCCAAACTAGCCTACAGCTTTCAGTATGTTGTGAGAGTGATTTGCCTCATTCTGTATAGCAGGAACCAGGACAAATAACGCGAGTTATCTGTGCAATAACGTCCATAAAGGTGGAATAAAGTGAACATTACTAACTGTGCGCGACTCTGCATCTTATCACATTGTCAGCCATCTCTCCCCTCTATGTTGTGCCTCCTGTTTTATTTTCTTTACACTGCTCTCGTTAATGGTTTAATTGTATATTTGTTTGGCTGGCTTTTCTTTGTTCTACTTGATTCTAACCAAGTGGACTAGCTGTTTCAACTGGTTGGCCAACCAGATCAAAATAGACCTCCTGTTGCTTACTAACCCTCTGGTCCAACACCTTCCCTTCTCTGTTCCCTCTGCATATATGTAACTCTTTTCCAGACTAGAGCTCTCCATCTGCCTGTTGCCAGCATGAACTCCTCTTCCCCCTCCCCTGGGGCCCTGTTTGTGTCTGTTCCTGCTCCTGGGGACCGCTTCCTGCTGTGCCCTCATGCTCAGTGCTACAGTTTGTGCTCTCAGCTCTGGCAGTGTGTGGCTTTGGCACACACCCCTCATTTCCTAGGGATAGCTTTGTTTGTTTTTTTACCAAACTCCTTATTTTATGTATTCCCAAACAGTTTCACTTCAGTTGTGTTTATGTTCCTGTGAATTAAAGTTCATCAGAAACTCAGAGAAGACTCCGTCCCTGCATGAAAAAGGGGGTGAGTTTACCTGCGTGTCCAAGCGTACTGACCCCGGAGAAGCCTGGGACAGACACGGTTATTTACTTATTTGCAATGAAGGAATCCTGTTTGCTTTTGGAACAGATGCAACAATTCTGAATCTCTCTGTTGTCACTTTGTTTTGTTATGATAAAAATTGCCCAAGGGAGCATGAAATAACGTTTCCATTCCCGGCTTTAGCGCTGTTTCCCTCGCGCAGGGTTGTTACAGCTATCCTCGCCGCCATGTTCCTGGCTTCACTTGGCGTCACTGTTATCAATTATATTACATGTTCTAGAGAACCGCTTGTCGCCTCCGGTGCTTCACTGGGTACATATATACGTACTGCAATGTATTCTATACTGTACACTAAGGGAATACAACTGCAAACACAGGCGTCTCCTATGAAATATGCTGAATAATGAAATGTACATGCGTGGTAGACATTCCTGCTACAAAAAAATGGCATTTTGAGAGACATTTACAGGGCTAAAAAATCACGAAAGGAGCTGAAGAAATCTGCGAAATGGCACAACACCAGATCCTTATATAGGGGGAGGGGACATGGAAGGGGAGGGGACGTGGAGGGGAGAGGGGGGGGGCAGTGGGGGAGTAGGAGGGTGTGTATCTTGTGATATTATACAGTATTGTGGTAATTACTCATTTAATAAATGGGATGTGATAGTATATAGTATCATGGTAATTACTCATTTAATAAATGGGATGTGATAGTATATAGTATCATGGTAATTACTCATTTAATAAATGGGATGTGATAGTATATAGTATCATGGTAATTACTCATTTAATAAATGGGATGTGATATTATACAGTATCATGGTAATTACTCATTTAATAAATGGGATGTGATAGTATATAGTATCATGGTAATGCCGTTGTAATATGCTATATATCTTTCGGCAATCCCAAGCAAATACATTTCAAGCTCAGGGGAATTTGGCAGTTTTTGTTCAGGGTTTAACAAGAAACTCCGTCCTGTGATTATAAAATTATTAGAATAGAAGTAAATAAATGTATTTTATTTTTTTTACCACAGATTAGATATAAATACAGTTTTCTCTTCTTGGAAGGGAGAAAAAAAGGGGATATGTTTGAAACTTTCAATTATATAAAGGGTTTAAATAGTTGAGGAAAGCATATTTCAGAAGAAGAGAAGTGCTAGAACTAGAGCCCACACTCGGAAGGGTGGGAGGCCAGGGGAAATTCTTCATGCAAGGGTGGTGGGTGTGTGGAATAGTCTTCCAGCAGAGGTGGTAGAGACTAATAAAGTATGGGAATAAAAATATGCTTCAATTAGACATAAGACTGTTCTACATATAAGAAAATGCCAAGGATCCCGGTGTCCGAGGTGCCACCACAGAGGGGACAATGGGCCGGCCAGGTGAGCCACGTGCTTCCTATCTGCTGCCAAATTGTATGTTTCAAAGTTAAGGCTTTAGGCGCCAGGTCAGCGAGAAAGTGAGAAAGGTAGTGGATTGGTAGAACATCTTCCCAACAGAGGTGGCAGACGCAGTAGAGGAATTCAACAATTATTGGGTTAGACACAAAGCAATACTAATTATAAAAGAAACCAAATGAACAAATAGCGTCTGAGGTTTCACAGCGTTCACAAAGATGGCCCGAGTAGCGGGGCCAGGCAGCTCTCATGGGCTTCAATTTCTATGTTTCTGTAATCCAGGAGGCTTGAAATCCCACATTCTGTGGATAGCTCCGTGGATAGTACTGTGTATAGCTCCGTGGATAGTACTGTGTATAGCTCCATGGATAGTACTGTGGATAGCTCCGTGGATAGTACTGTGTATAGCTCCGTGGATAGTACTGTGTATAGCTCCGTGGATAGTACTGTGGTTAGTACTGTGGATAGTACTGTGTATAGTTCCGTGGATAGTACTGTGTATAGCTCCATGGATAGTACTGTGTATAGCTCCGTGGATAGTACTGTGTATAGCTCCGTGGATAGTACTGTGGTTAGTACTGTGGATAGTACTGTGTATAGTTCCGTGGATAGTACTGTGTATAGTTCCGTGGTTAGTACTGTGGATAGTACTGTGGTTAGTACTGTGTATAGTTCAGTGGATAGTACTGCTTCCGCTAAGTACTGCAATACACTATCAATAGATACTGAACCTTTCAGTAAATTAGGCCCCATTTTATTGAATTACATAATACTTCAGGTCTGTAAGGAGCCTGTGTAAATGGAATATTACCTGTGCTTTCCGCAAATGAAAGTTCTATGTGTAGCCCTGTGTAGATTTGGGGCTATAGTTCTTTCTCCTCCTGTGCAATAATCCCTAGTAAGGGTAGGTTTGCCAGGAGTAATCATGGGGCTTTCCCCCACACACATGTGCTGTGCAGTAGTTCAGTGAAGATAGTGCCATCAGGCTCTGTGTCCAATTACAGTGACACAGGGATGGTGCCTATTGGAGCTATTTATTGCACAGCATTCCTGAAGTTAGCAGTGCCTCTCCACCTATGAGTGAGGCTAGTCTGTCCCAGCAAACAGCCAGGGCTCTGGAAGGTTTTCTGGCCCTCCCTCAGGGGAGTGGTGTGGGAGAAGACTATTCCTCTTACTCCATCAGGGAGTAAGGGAAGAGCTAGGCCTGCTTTCAGTGCTCTCGACTGGGAGTGTAGGGCCAGGGACTTCCTTTGGGTTGGCAACCTATTATGATCAGCTAAGAAGACTATTCCTCTTACTCTATCAGGGAGTAAGGGAAGAGCTCGACCTGCTTTCAGTGCCCTTGACTGGGAGTGCACGGTCAGGGACTTCCTTTGGGTTGGCAACCTATTAGTATGATCGGCTAAGAAGACCGGCTGCAGGATGGGCAGTCTGCCATATGTTGCTGTAATAAAGTGTGCTGTTGATAAAGAACCCTTCTTGTCTGAGCCTGGAGTCATTCAGGGAGAAGCTGTACATAGAGGTTCTCTTTCAGAGACACCTCCCTACAACACTGGGGGTCTGGAAGATGTGGAGGCGCTGTACCAAGAGTGAGTATGACTCAGCCATACCTGGAGAGCCAGTCCAGATGATATCCCCCATAACATCGCGGGAGACTCAGGAGTCCTGTAAGCCAGCAGGTGCACCACACTATACCATATGTAACATGGGTCCGTTTCCACATGATAGGGCCAATATGAGATTGGGTGGGGGAAACACCGTTACATACTGTATGTATGGGGTATCTTTTAAATAGCAACATTAAGATAGTGAGTTCCAATTAATCCTGTGACAAAAGTATATTACTCAGTAGGGTTTCTATTAGATACGTTAAGTATTAATGCAGCATCTGGTTTTAGAAGTAACATTATTACTTCACTTTAGTACAACAAAATTCAGTAATTTTGTTCAGTTATTTGACATGGTGACCTTTAGTTTAAGGATGTATCTATGGGTTTCTGTCATACTATATCTATGAAGAACCAGGGGTGTAGCTATAGCCCGGGCAAAGCCCGCACTTTTGGGGAGCCTACTCTCCCCACCCCTGTTGGCGGCCCATCGCTCTCTTCAGACAGGCGGGGGGAGATGGTATGTGGCGGTGGGCCCCCGGCGTTAACCAGTAGATATGCCGGCAGAGGAGTCAGCAGCTGTTACACAGGCAGAGCAGGACAGCAGGGGAGGAGCGCGCTCTAACAGCAGGCACCGGAAGCAAGAAAGACTTCCAGGTTAGACCACTAGAGTGCGCTCCTCTCCTGCTGTCCTTCTCTGCTGTGTGACAGCTGCTGATTCCTCTGCCGGCTTATCCTCCCGTTTAACAATGGACCACCCACAGGTAGGCTAGGGGGAGGAGAGAGGAGAGGGTGATGATGGGGGAGAGAGATAGGTGATGATGGTGCGGGGAGGGCGAGGTGTTGATAAGGGAGAGAGAGGGGTGATGATGGTGGGGGAGACAGATAGATGATGGTGGGGGAGAGACAGATGATGATGGTGGGGGAGAGAGAGATGATGATGGGGGGGAGAGATTGGTGATGATGGTGGGGAGAGAGAGGTGATGATGGTGGGGGGAGAGAGAGGTGATGATGGTGGGGGGAGAGAGAGGTTATGATGGAGAGAAAGATGATTATGATGGTGGGGGGAAAGAGAGGTGATGGTGAGGTTGGGGGGAGTGAGGTGAAGATGATGGAGGGGAGAGAGGTGGTGATGTTGGAGGGGGAGAGAGATGATGGTGGGGGTGGGAGAGTGGTGATGGTGGGGGAGAGATGATGGTGGTGGGGGTAGAGGTGGTGATGGGGGGAGAGAGGTGGTGATGGTGGAGGGGGAGAGAACAGTGATGATGGTGGAGGTGGGAGAGAGGTGATAATGGAGGGGTGGGAGAGAGGTGATGATGGTGGGGGGATAGAGGTGATGATGGTGGGGGAGATGTGATGATGGTGGTGGAGAGAGAAGGAGGGGGAGAGAGGGGGGATGTTGATGATGGGGAGAGATGAGGAGAATGAGGCAGAGAGATGGGGATGAGAGGGAGATTTTCTGATAAGGGGGAGAGGTGATGAGGATGAAGAGGAGAGATGGGGAGGAGGGTAGAGATGCTGATGAGAGGGAGAGATTATTATGATGGGGAGGAGGAGAGATGATGATGAGGGAGGAGGGATGAGGAGGAATAATGAGAGTGAGGATCAGGGATAGGATGGAGGTGAGGGAGAATAAACCAACAGGAAGGCTAGGGGGAGGGAGAGGTGATAATGGTGGGGGGAGGGAGAGGTGATGATGGTGGGGGGAGGGAGAGGTGATGATGGTGGGGGGAGAGAGAGGTGATGGTGGTGGGCTGGGGGAGGGGTGATGATGGTGGGGGGAGAGGTGATGATGGTAGTGGGGGAGAGGTGATGATGGTGTGGGGAGAAAGGTGGTGATGGTGGGGGGAGATAGAAGTGATGATGTGGAGGTGGGAGAGAGGTGATTATGGAGGGGGTGTGCGAGAGGTGATGATGGAGGGCGTGGGAGAGAGGTGATGATGGAGGGGGTGGGAGAGAGGTGATGATGGAGGGGGTGGGAGAGAGATGATGATGAGGGATGATGCAGAGGAGAGATGAGGAGGAATGATGAGAGCGAGGATCAGAAAGAGGATGGGGTCGAGGGAAAATAAACCCACAGGTAGGCTACGGGGAGAGAGAGGTGATGGTGGTGGGGGGGGGGGAGAGGTGGTGATGGTGGGGGGGGGAGAGATGATGATGAGGGATGATGCAGAGGAGGGATGAGGAGGAATGATGAGAATGAGGATCAGGGAGAGGATGGGGGTGAATAAAGATTGCAGTCAGTATTAATATTAATTTTTTTTTGCCCGGGGGCCCGCACATGTTTAGCTGCGCCACTGTGAAGAACTATCCTGTGTATCCATTAAACAGTAAAATTACCTGTAAAGCTCCAAAATATACAATTAGACAACAATATTTGTCTAGTTTTCTAGATTCATTAAGAATTCAGCTTGTCACATTTAAGAGTGAGACATCTTACAGAATTACCCACATAAAAATACAGTTACAACCCATCAATATTGATTCTATTATTTCATACATAACATATAAAAACAGAGACACACATTGCTGAATTATGTATAGACACATCTGGTAAATTAGTAAATTGTCCATTTGTTTAAATATATAGAAATACATGTCATCAAATTTCCCAGAAAATCTCTCTTTTAAACAGTATAATTTTCATTCATTTCTCTGACTCAACTCACTCAAACTCTCATTCACGTACATACCCTCCCATTGCGATCACTCTCCTTCCCTTTCATTCATAATGGCCTCACTTATTAACTCATTCATTTATTCACACAATCATACATTACATTCGTTCTGCTAATATATAATAAACTATGTCAAAGAAGTAATATATTTACACAAATATATTTTTCAAGTAAAATAAATGAAGAGAACAACGGAAAAACGTACCTCTTCTTCCTCTAAACCTGTCAGGTCCCAGAAATAACTCAGCCTCATTTGTAGACGTTTCCAGTATTCAAGGAACAAGGTCGCTGAAATCGATAACAAGGAACAATAAATACATCTCTGACTATGATTAATGCTGTTATTAAAGTTTCTCTGTTAAGCGTCGGAAATGTATTCACAATATCTTTAAGTAAAAATGAAGTCCCTGAACAAAAAATACAAAATAATTCTGCTCAAGGTATATGCAATCTCCATTGTAAGGATAAACAACATAACAATGAGTTCTAAAAGTATAAGGGTAAAAAAAATACAATACAAATAGTAGAAATATAGTGGTTATAAAAAGTATGAGAAATGTTAAAAGCCGCTTGTTTGTTAGAAATAAAATAGTGATTTGGTAGGTTGAGTCAAAGTACAAAAACACGATGAATCTTCGCAGCTTTCTTGGATACACCAAATCCATAGTATAATTGTAGAGGAAAAAACATGCGAAGAACACAAGACAACATTGTGTAGTACCATGTCCTTTCATTTTTTATCTGGTTAAGAAAACCTATAATTACATTTTGAAATTCTGCGGATTCCCAACCCTCTCTAATAGCGTGTCTGAGATCAGATGCATTGTAAGGAAACGCAACCCTCTCTAATAGCGTGTCTGAGATCAGATGCATTGTAAGGAACCCCAACCCTCTCTAATAGCGTGTCTGAGATCAGATGCATTGTAAGGAACCCCAACCCTCTCTAATAGCGCGTCTGAGATCAGATGCATTGTAAGGAACCCCAACCCTCTCTAATAGCGCGTCTGAGATCAGATGCATTGTAAGGAACCCCAACCCTCTCTAATAGCGCGTCTGAGATCAGATGCATTGTAAGGAACCCCAACCCTCTCTAATAGCGTGTCTGAGATCAGATGCATTGTAAGGAACCCCAACCCTCTCTAATAGCGTGTCTGAGATAAGATGCATTGTAAGGAACCCCAACCCTCTCTAATAGCGTGTCTGAGATAAGATGCATTGTAAGGAACCTCAACCCTCTGAAAATTGCAGGGAACCCTTTAGGAATGGCTGCGGAACCCCTGTTGAAAAACTCTGGTGTAGTAAATTCTTTAATAGAAAGTAAATATAAAAAGGGAATATACCGTATGCACTTGAGACGAAACCTGTTGGATGGCTCACGGAGGAGACATGCTTCTGATGTCACCACACTGTATGTAAAGGGGGTACAGCTATTGATAGGAGCGCACTGATTCGCCGACACTGGACCCACAATGACTTCACATAGCACACTTGAAGAGCGATATTGTTCTTTACATTTTTGTGTATGTACCCCTTTTTTTTATGAAAGAATTTATTTTGCAATTAATCCGTCTCACTTCTATTGGTTTTGCTCTTTTCATTTTAAGGATAGCGTCGATATCGGGGACACAGTGGTCACTATTTTATCTTCTAGAATAAATGTTATCTTCCAGAATAAATTTATTTCATTCTCACTTTATTGGTTCTTATTTGGCTGCATTGAAAATCAACCACCTCAGTGTACATCTGCGTTGCCCCAAAGGCGGATCAAACAATCTTTCAATTGTCATTGAAAAAGCCAATCGTATGGGAAATGGTTTTTGTTTGAAAGTGAATGGAAAATGTGTGTGTGATGGAATGAGAGGGATTCTTGGAATAAGTACCGTGTCCGAGTTTGCTGCACCAATCACTTTTGCTTTGATTATGTGTGTTTGTATTGGAGTAACAGTAATTCTTGTACCATTACATAGTCCTCTCAATGGCATTAGGTTTCTTAGGAGCATGAGCATGGCTCCTACTTGAAGTGTACATGGGGAGGTATTCTGGTTGGAGTAAGACTGCTTAAGAATTTGTCCGGGAACGCAAGTGTATCACCAGTGTCCTAATTTACAATAGTGTCCACGCTTTGCTGTATGATGATAATATATTATAAGTATCTACCCAATATGTCAGTTTTATAGAAGATATATAGGTAGATAGATATACACACACTTTGTTAACTCTTCTTCCACCACATGTGTCAACCTGGAGCAGCCACAGCATCTCCGTGTTCTGATGCCACTGTTGCCATGGTTACCCTTCCTCACTCCTGCAGCAGAGCCCCTCCCCACACTCGTTATTCCACCAAATTGTAACCATGTTGACATGTGGCAAGAAGCCCCTCCCTCTGGGATTAATAATAATAATAATAATAATAATAATAATAATAATAATAGCATGTTCTTGTATAGTGCTGCTCGTTTTATATTGCGCTTTACAGAGACATTTTGCAGGCACTGGTCCCTGCCCCGTGGAGCTTACAAGCTATGTTTTTGCCCAAGGTCACAGGAGCCGACGCCGGGAATTGAACCAGGTTCCCCTGCTCCAAACAGTGTCAGTCAGTGTCTTTACTCGCTGAGCCACTCCTTCTTCCATGGGATTCAGCATTGTTATGGCTACAGGGTGCTGTCACACAGTACCGGAGGCCTCTCCACAGGAAGTCCCACCCAGCTGATTCGTTCGCTCCTCCTGCCTCCCCACAGGAAGTCCCACCCACTGGACCCATTCACCCCTTCTGCCACCCCACAGGAAGTCCCACCCACTGGACCTGTTCGCTCATCCTGTCTAACCCACAGGAAGTCCCACCCTGCCGACTCATTCACTCCTCCTGCCTCCCCACAGGAAGTTCCACCCTTCGGACCCATTCGTTCCTCTGGCCTCCCCATAGGAAGTCCCACCCAGCTGACCTGTTCTCTCCCCCCAACCTATCCTGTGACCTTAAATCAGGGTATCGTTGGACCTTTAATCAAGATCCTGTGACCTTTACTCAAGGTATCCTGGGACTTTAAATCAGGGTATCCTGGGACCTTTAATCAGGGTATCATGTGACCTTTAATCAAGATCCTGTGACCTTTAATCAAGATATCCCGTGACCTTTAATCAGGGTATCCTGGGACCTTTCTCTTTGATAAATCTCATGCTGATTTCTGGCTCCAGGTTTGCCCAGTTTCGCACTGCGATACTTCGATACAGATCCCCAATTGCTTTAACGGCATTCTTTCTCTTCAATAAATATAGTGCTGGTTTGTTGCTCTGATTTTACCATCGTTTTGCAGTCGTGCGCTTTAGTAAATAAACCCCAGTGTTTCCCCAAGACATACCATAACAACAGCATGTGCCAGAGGCGTATGTTATTATTGTGTGTATGTACCTTAACAGGACACATGGTTACACTTGTATATGTATATAGTGTGATTACTGACACATGGTTTAGATTATATATTCATTAGTTAATTACATTCTACTTTTGGAAACATCTAACATTACCTTCTATTAAACATTTGTCTGGTATGAGTCTGCAACATACTTGGAAATCTTTATCTCTACACATAAGGTTTTTAAGTGATATTTTTTCTAAACGAGCAACTTTTGGAGTAGGATCAGAGAAATGCGCAAAATATATTTTTGAAGAGAAAGATCGGAGTGTGAGGGAATTTCCATTAGGAAATACAAAAATGTCATTCTCAAAGTTGAAGTTAAGTAATCTGCGTATTAAATTATATTGCAACACATAAAAAAGTTGATTTATTTGAGCACTTTTAGCAGGGAATGCATTTTGTGCTATATTTACTGCGGTTGCGTGTAACTAAGGTGTTAGATTTGAGCGTACAAACGTTCTAGATAGGAAACCGTTCCTAATTATTGTGTATTTCCTATCATTTGGGGACTTTGTATATATAACAAAAATTTATGTTCTGGGGGTGGATGGACATCAGCATTATTTTGTAAAATAATCTAGAAGTAGGATAAACTGAATATTCATTGGCATGTATACATGGAAAGAGTTTTTTGAACACGACTGATAATTCAGAAGAAAACATAACACAATTCCAGATGTTCTTCAATCATTTTGCAAAGGTTAAATCTTAGTGGACAAAATAGTGCAGACAGACAGCATTTTTTTAGTCTTTTTAGCAGACTTACAGTAAACAGATTTCCAAAATGAAAGGGCAGAATGCACCTGACTGGGCGAGAATGCCCTGAGTGTTCCATAGGGCTGTAAAATTCTGTTTGTATTGGAATCAATTATGTGAGCTCAGGATTTTCACTTGTCCCCCATACAAATCAGCTATATACAATCCAAGCAGACACACATTGCACTGTTTGCCATTGGACAGCCTTTGCAAGCTACTAATACTAACAGAATTAATAACTTGAACATTAACCTCTAATGCTGCTTGTGACAGATCACAAAACATGAGTAATAGTATAACTAGTATTAAGGTATCATTTTCTTTTTTTCCCAATGTATATAAAAAGAAGGAAGATACCCCGTAAGATATCAGCCCATGTAATGTGAGCATGGAGCTATTAACCAATTGGCTGCAGCTTTAAAGAACAAGAAATGTCCCTGTGGATGAAATGCATTATAATGCAAACTCCAGCCATTAAATTCTAAGCTCAGCAGAGCATGCCTCGTATTGTTCGTTCTTAAGCAGACGAGTAATAATGCATGACAGTTTCCCCACTACTATATTTTACAAAAGGTAATCCATGCAGTGTTTACTAAAGATGGGTAAGGCAAGCTGGTTCTGCTCTCTGAAGAACAATGGACCCGTCAGTCACCATACAAAATGCTCGATATAAGTAGCGTATTCTGCTACCAGCAAGGTAAGAGAACATAGTGTAATATAATTCTCAAAATTCAGGAAGAGATAGGGTTTACACAGGGTACTTTGTTTCCATTTCCAGTAACTGCTACGTGATGGATGTATTTTCTTGCACTGATGATCTTGGTTCATTTGGTTTCAGAACAAAGGAAGTTTCTGAGCGCAGATGTAACTGAGCAGAGTTTCACATGGTAAGGACCAGAAGCACATTAGGGGGCTAAGCTTTAGCATGCGTTTATTCCCATTCTTCTGAGTGTGAACTGAGGCGTGCTGAAGCTTACACACTTCTGTGGGTCTCGGCCTAAGAGTCCTAATTAGGAAAACACTTGTCTTCAAACAATACAATTAATTATTATAGCAAACAGAATATTCAATAAAGAACAAACAGATTGTAAAACGCACTTATCTACGTAATGATCTTAAAACAAGCACAGCCCGCAATGCAGCGCATTCAATGTGAAATGAAGCCGGGTTAAAAAGTGCTGAATGTTACAAATATTTGCGGACAAATGGCACAAAGTAAAGAGAAGGATATATCTAAAAACAATCACCAGTCAAGTAGACTTAAGCCCAGATTCACTAAAAGGTGCTAATCATTTGAATGGGAGTTGATGCATGAAAAGACTTAGCACCATTTAGTAAATCTTGTCCATAAAAGTTAATTATAATAATAACATTACACAGCTCCCACCAGTTACAGTAAACTGCAGGTTCATAAACAGCAACATTTCTTCCTCCATCTTGTGCACTGTCCTTTGGAGCCAGAGCTTTATTATACACAACAATGGACAACAGCCGGATCAGGGAATCAAGCAAACCGTTTATACCGAGCGTGCCGATTTATGCCAACAGGAAAGGGCAAGTCCTGCCTTGGATTGCAAACTTTGATGAACATATTGCCCGTCTCTGTTTATTAGGAAAGGGTTACAGTATGGGAGCTGGAAACATTGCACAGCCCACGATACGCCCTGTGTAATAGGATAATACTTTTATGGAATATACCTGGCTGGCACAACATTACCGTACAGGATTGCAGCCCCGGAGCACACGCAGAGGGCCCCGGAGCACACGCAGAGGGCCCCGGAGCACACGCAGAGGGCCCCGGAGCACACGCAGAGGGCCCCGGAGCACACGCAGAGGGCCCCGTGCTCTTACGCGGTAATATTTACTCTACAATGTACCTTATTCACTACACATAATGCATATACAATCTATACGTACCCCAAAGAGCCATGAACACAGAGAAAAAGACGGTGGCTGGGTTGTCAAACAAGTGACTTGCTCGCGCTGTGCCACACGCGGTGCTGAGATTCCAGTAGTCACAGGACTTGTCACACAGTGGGCACATTGTGAAGGTATTTTCTTGGTCACACATTTCTTTACTATTGAACAATATAAATGCAGAAGGTTTAACACAAAATTGTTTGACATAAACCCTGATTCAGTGCAAAGAGTCGAATGGGGATGGATACAATATCTGATCAAATGCACTGAGATAAATCTTTAAGGCACATTCCCCGGCATAAGATATTTAAGTAATAATCCCCTCAGAACAGGGCATTACTGGCCAATAATGCCCCGGCTGGAAGAGTTGAAGGCCCGAGGCGACCCGAGGTAACCCAGCCAGGGCATTATTGGCCAGTAATGCCCTGTTCTGAGGGAATTATTACTATTATAGGCTAAATGTAGGCTTATTTCATAAATAATAGACACTTTTGTATAGTTATATAGATTTTTTAATTAAAATAAAATGGTAAATACATGAAAACACCTCTATATACGCTTACACTGCAGATATCTATATCCACACACTGCCGCCTCCTCTGTGTACACACACACACCCACACCACCACACATAACAACACACACACACACACACCACCACACCCATTGTGCTCTAGACACCACAACACAGACCTCTAACACACACACCACAACACATCAGCTCTACACACACCACACACACACCACACACAAACACACACACAACACACACACACACACACACACACACACACACACACACACACACACACTGCAGCCACAATAAAAAATGCAGCCACTTACTAAACTTTGCACTCCTCCCCCCCACCTCTACACACAACACAGCACAGCACCTCTACACACCCCACGTTGCAACTCTATACACAGCACCTCTTCACACAACACAGCACCTCTACACACACACAAACTGCTGCTACACACACATGCTACACCCATAAACACTGCTGCTGACACTGACACACACACACTGGAGCTCTATACACACACACACACACAGCACCTCTACTCAGATATACAACAGCACAGCAGACACACACTAGTACTTACACACAAACTGCAGCCACAAACACACTGCAGACTCCCCCCCTCCCCCCCCCCCCCCCCATTCAACTGAATCTCCTCAGAAAATCTGTCAGCTCGGGAGGGGGAGGAGTCAACCCGTGGCTGATACGTCCTGACCAATCCCCTGCCCTGTCTCAGAGCTGTTACTTCATTCAGACCAATCCCCTGCCCTGTCTCAGCTGTTCTGAAAGCTGATTGGCTGGAAATAAACACATTGAAAACTACACATTCTGATGTTTAAATTCCAGGCATTACTGATTGGATAATGCCCGGAATTTTAACCAATTAGAGAGCAGGGTTTTCAATAATGCCCTGAATTTTACTGCTTTAGCCTATAATATCTGTTAAAACAATCCGTGTTACAGCAATGCCCAACAAGGTGCTGTACTAGGAGGGAAGATTAGGTCACTGTGGGATGGCACAGGGATTGCTAATGTTTGGAGATATACTCCTGATGGCTACTATTCTTCTTTGGGCTGGCAGTAAACCCTGGTACAATCAGGTTGCCAGTAGTGGATATGGGGTTTTCCCACTCCGAGGAGCTGCACTTGAGTGACAGCAGGAGGCGGTGATATCAGGCCTGGGCATGACCAATCATGAGCCAGACCTAGTGCCCTCCTCCTGGCAGTACTTAAAGGCAGGACCGCCCTAAATTTAGTAGTGTCCTTCCCCCTCTGAGGAAGGCAGGTTATACAACTGGGAGCCTGAGATTGGGGCCTTCCCTTGTGTTCTTCCCTCCTGGGGAGAGTGAGTGTGGACCATACCTCTGCCTCTGCTAGGGAGGTGGGGAAGAGCAAGGATGGCTGCGGGTGCCCTTGGCCTGTAGTGATGGTCCAGGGACCATCCTTTAGTGAGCTGCACTGCTAAAGAAATATGTGGGGTATGAACCCCAGAAACTTGGTCCTGTGTCCCCACTACCACTGGCGGACGACTCAGCGCTCCTGTTGCCAGCAGGTATATGCACCATACACCATAGTAATGGCCAAATTTCCCACCGGGTGGGGGAAACACTGTTATAACTGTATTTGTATAATGTTTGCATACAGACCATGGTTTGCGTATGTGCATAGACCCTGGATCGCCAATTCTGAAGTCATTACATTTACCATTTCTTTACCCGCTGCAGTTTAGTTATCTTCCTGTTTCATTCAACATAGATTGATCATTTGGGGTGAAGAATTTTAAGTTGGGTTGTGGAAAACGAAGTGTTCTGCATCTCTGCTTGCTTTACCGTCATTTTGAATCACTTCTGAATTTCTTTCAGACAATGCACAGAATTATACATCTTTGGTAAGTTTGGAAACTGTTTGAAATGGAATATCATGATGATTCATTCCCGATCAATTTAAGTAATCAACATTTAGCAGTTATGTAAATTTTCTAATTTTGAGGCTTGGTCAAGTCGTTCTCCAGGGAAAACATTTAAAGCTCTTAACCTTACCTTTATATTGCAAGCAACAGAATATTTAAATTAGTATAACGTGTGAATAAATCATTTTCCTGACTCATCATTTAGAGGAGCTGATGGCAAAAGAGCAAAGAAGACGAGTACGGGACACGTAATAATAACCAAATGATCTGCTACTAGATGGACCAGAAACTCAGCCACGTCTCACTGGCCACGCTGGCAATGAAAGAGTCAACAGCTGTAATTTAATACCACTGAAAGTGTGATTTTACAATATGTTTTGTTTCTAAATAGAAGAATAAAACACTGGGAGAAGTTTCCCCTTTGTGTGCTGCAGTACATTGCAGACTGGGCGCCGTGCGATGCAGAGTGCTGTGTGCTCCCAGTATGGCAATGTTGGAGCAGAGAAAGGGGTTTAATGCATTGCATCATTTTTTGGGTGCACAGATATGTCAAATGTAAGTAACAGTTTCTTATTTCGGGGCAAATAATAGAAGTCCTTTTGTTACACCCCTTAAACTTGGCTGCCTTTTTGAAGCAAATTGTGAGGAGAAAAAGTGTTGTGCAGTCGAACAATTTGATATTGTACATGTCATTATAATCTGTGTATTACATAACGCCCCCTAATTAATCCTGCCAGGACCGCAACCTGACATACATGACACAAATTTGGAGCAAAAACCTCTTATGCTGACGCTACGAGATGCAAAACTAAAATGATCATTTCTGCATCAATTTACCTCCAAACATACCTAATATATAGCCCCCATTTTAAGTTAAAATCTATAATACTGAAACAAATATAGTAATTAATTGGAAAATCAAGATTTAAAGATTTCTACAAGTGAATTCTTACCTAGGAATGTCAGCTTCAATGGTTATACATCCATACAGAAACACTATTATCCCAACCAGAGAGGAGGGAATTAGCAGCCACGTATACAGACCCAGCCACGCAAAATATAATCCAATTTTTTCTCCAAAATACTTTCTGAAATAAACAAAAATGAAGCAGGACACCAGCGGGAAATTATTAGCACGTACAAGGAAAAAAATTAGTAATAACAATACACTCAACTGAAGTCGTTCCAGCATGTATGAAGTGAAACTGTAACATCATTGCTATGAAATGCCATCTACTAAATCCAACATTGATTACAATGACAAAAACTGCAGAAAATCTGACAGCATAATTATTGTCTTACTGCTCTGATATAAGTCTGCATTATGTTGATGAAGTATATATATATATATTATATATATATATATATATCTATATATATATATATATAATATATATATATATATGATAAAGTAATAGATTTCACCTGGAGTAAGTTACAAATGTGAATAAAAATGATTAAAGTGGGGAAAAAAGAAGAAGTCAATTAGGGCAAAAATTCACAGGGTAGAGTTATGTTTGCATTAAATCTTTTTAATATTTACTATAATTGGGTGGATATAGTCAGTACTGTATTTAAACACAATACTATTAAAATATGACAGATGATGACTTGTGTAAGTAGGGATATGATAAGAAGATGGAGATGAAATGAAAACCAAAAAATACAAGTTACACATGGCTACAACCACTTGTAAATAAAAGGATCCGTATAAGATCTAGGATAACAACTGCTGTGAGACCAGTAACTTCGCAACTCTCTATCTTTCATTAGTTGTGTATCATGATACTTGATCAAGAATAGTACTTAAAGATTCTCAACGTATCTGTCACCAGAAATGTCCTCGTGCCCATTTCCACTTCAGATCTTATCTGACAGGCTTGAAACATAGGATCCAGTTTCCTGGACAGATGTTATTGTTTCCTTGCCAGCTTCCCAAATGATTAGCCATGCAAATCATGTTGGCCACTTTCCCAGCTTGGTTCCCAACTTTTGCATCTGCTATAATGTCCATTTAAACTCACAGAAATCAAAGCCACTCGTCTCCCAACTATTCTCAAGTTTTTGGCCAGTTAGTCTGGAGGTAATTCAGGAGAAGGAAAACGATATTACCAGGCGCTGGCACTATTTGTTATGTCCTTTTCTAAATATGCACATTGCTAAAAAAATAAGAAGCAGTTCTGCCTGTGTGGTCACAGAAACACAATTATATATTCACTTGTCATTGAATTACTAATCCCTATTTTCAGAGACATAACTGTTGCTTCACAAATTGCATAAACCTGACACGGTTTTGTTGATATATGTTAAATATTAGTACTGAATTTCTGATTTTTGTTTTTTAAATGTGATGGAAAGGCAAAGTTTTGGATCTCTGACGTGTAACTTAAAGCCAATACCAATACATTTTTCAAAAAAATAATTTTATTGATCAATATTTATTGGCAAGGTGTTACCTTATGAGGTCAATAGGCTGATATTTGTAAAATGCTCCGTATCTTGCCCACTCTCGATGCAGCAACTAAATCACAAAAAAAGAGTATAGAAAAGATTAAAGATATTGCTAATAAAAAGTTTTACATGTACTACAAGTATTTATTTAGTGAATGTCTGAGTGGGTGTGAAATATATTCCACGTCAGTCCAGGCTTTCATGTTCAAAATTCACCCATGTGAGATGATTATTTTAATGACAGAGCACGCACAGGTTCGGCTCCTTCTTTTGAATGCTAACCCAGAGACTTTTTTGCAATTATATTTTTTGCATTTATTTATTTTATTTATATATTTATTTCTTATCTTCAGCGGCGGCGGCGGCGGCCTCATCTCCCGGTATCTCATCCTGCAAACCCCGTCAACATGGCTCTGGGACATCAAATGGTGTCATGTTGCCATGACGTACCGTTGTCATGGCAATGTGATGACTTATGGCACCATGATGTCACGTAACATCCCATTGTCATGGCAATGCGACACTGTGTGACGCAATGATGTCACGTAGCGTCCTTTTGCCATGGCAATGCGGCGCCATTTGATGTCGTAGAGCCATGTGGATAGGATTTACAGGGGGAGACGCCGCCGCCACACAGAGATTTTTCAGGTAAACCCGTAGCCCGGAAATAAGTGTCCGAAACCTGTAGTCTCCAGGTCAGACCCAGAGTGGTGGCGCCGCCCATGGGTACTCATTGTGATTTTCTCACATGGATAATAACGTGTTCCGTTTCTTTGACAAACAGAAAGGCGCCTGTGCAGTAAGCAAAGCAACTAGAGGTGGACAGAACAGTCCAAATCCGTTTCCCCAATACCACGGTTCAGTTTTACAAAATCCGTCCCGCTCACTAAACGCCGTCTGTGGATTGGATACTAAAAGATCCGTGTGGATTCATTCAAATTCACCATTGAATACAATCCGGACGTATTTTTAAGAATCCAAACACGGAAAAAAAATCAGTTTCCGGATTGTTAAAAAAGAAACACACAAACACCTTTCTATTTTCCTTATCAGTCTCCAGCTGAATATATATATCCCCTCAAACGCCCCTCCAAATAAATTAGGGACAAATGCCTGTGCTGAAAAAGGAGTAGAGTTGTATTTATTTTAAAATAAAGTATTTTAGTTCAGTGTATGTCTGGCACTCTGGCAGATGGCACAGTAAATATTTTTGTCCCTGTTCTGTTATACTGTGCCACCTTTGTGCATATCCGTCATGTAGCACCAAATGAGTACATATACCTCCAGTAGCTCCCTCCCCCTGGCTTCCATTAAAAGTAGACCACTACCACTTCCTGGCTGACAGTTTAATGTTCCTTGTGGAGCACATCTGAGATACCTGTGAGATTCGCTAATAGCTAGATTAGCAACACTTGTGAGGTGTGAGCAACTTAAAGTAGGATGTGGCAGTGATACTCCCTATCACCGGGTTTAGCTCACACTGCTAGAGCTGTTACCTGGAAAAGCAGTGGTTGTGGTTTCCAGTCCTGTTGGGTCTGACACCATTCCAGTCATTAGGTTGGTACTGAACTGATATGAACTTATCCCCTTATGAGATATTATTAGATGATATTTCACAGGTTATTTTTTATTTGCCCTCCTCTGGATAAGTACAAATATAGGATAAAGTATCTGTTGTCTAAATTTAGTACAGGTTGAACTTGATGGACGTATATCTTTTTCAACCTCATCTAATATGTAACTATGTAACTATGTAACAATATAACTCTATAGTTGGTGTGAATATCCTTTTAGTGCTCCTTTTTCAGCCCTGGCATGACTCCCTAATTTATTTGGAGGGACATTTAACGGAATATATACTGTATGTATACAACTGGCGACTGCTAATAAAATTAGAGAAATCTCAGTGTGTGTGTTCTTTTTTCACAATACATTTTCGGATTATTAAAAATGTGTTCGGTACCGGATTGCTCTCTGTCTCTTAAAAAACATCTGAAACTACGAATTGGCCTTTTGGAGAGCGATCCACGGAAATACACAGAACAAAGGAACGGGCAGATCAGAGCCAGATCCAAATCTGCAAGAAAAAGTGCCCATCTCTTGTAGCAACCCGCGTTAATAGGGCAAAAGTGGCAAAGGCAGATCTCATTTTAAATTCTGCATCTTTGCACCTCTGTACTAACCGGAAATGTCTCCATCTGCGTCACAGGGGTGAGAAAAGTATATTTTTCCTTTTTGAGGTGCACAGAAATAGCCTATGCGCAGGCCGTACAGATGTTAATGGTTTCTGCGTGCTGGGCATACAGATGTTAATGGTCTGTATACACTGGCCGTACAGATGTTAATGGTTTGAACACAATGGCTATACAGATGTTAATGGTCTGTACACGCTGGGCGTACAGGGGAGGAAAACGCACCATACTTATTAAAAAAGGGGGTCCCATTTAAAGTTCTGTGATTTTTTATTTTGGCCACAGTTTTCAGCCAGGAGAGATGTCCAATTTGATTATTCCAGAATAAGGTCCAAGCCACAACAAATCAATATTTCTCCTGGATTTTTTTTACCTTGTTTATTAATGACCTTGAGGTTGGCATAGAGAGAAAAGTCTCCATCTTTGCTGATGATACTAAATTGTGTAAGGTAATAGAATCAGAGCAGGATGTAATTTCTCTTCAGAAAGACTTGGAGAGACTGGAAACGTGGGCAGGTAAATGGCAGATGAGGTTTAATACAGATAAATGTAAGGTTATGCACTTGGGATGCAAGAATAAACAGGTGACTAACAAATTAAATGGGGATACATTGGGGGAATCCTTGATGGAGAAAGCTTTAGGAGTAGTAGCAGACTTAGCAATAGTGCCCAAAGTCATGCAGTAGCTGCAAAGGCAAAGAAGATCTTATCTTGCATTAAACGGGTAATTGGTGGAAGGGAAGTAAACATAATTGTGCCCCTCTATAAAGCATTAGTAAGACCACACCTTGAATATGGAGTAAGTTTTGGGCACCCCCCATAAAAAAGACATTATGGAACTAGAGAGAGTGCAGAGAAGAGCCACCAAATTAATAAAGGGGATGGATAATCTGATTTATGAGGAGAGGCTAGCTAAATTAGATTTGTTTACTTTAGAAAATAGGCATCTAAGAGGGGATATGATAACTATATGTAAATATATTCAGGGTTAATACAAAGAGCTTTCAAAATACCTATTCATCCCAAAGGCAGTACAAAGGACACAGGGTCATCCTTTAAGGTTGGATGAAAGGAGATTTCACCAGCAAGAAAGGAAAGGGTTCTTTATAGTAAGGGCAGTTAAAATGTGGAATTCATTACCCATGGAGACTGTGATGGCAGATACAATAGATTTGTTCAAAGAAAGGGATGCACATTTTGTTTTAGAAAGGAAAGGTATACAGGGATATACCAAATAAGTAAACATGGGAAGGATGTTGATCCCGGGAGTAATCTGATTGCCAATATTTGGAGTCAGGAAGGAATTTATTTTCCCCTTATGAGATATCATTAGATGATATGACTCTGGAGTTTTTTGTTTGCCTTCCTCTTGATTAATATACTGTAAGTACGGATATAGGATAAAGTATCTGTCATCTAAATTTAACAGAAGTTGTACTCGATGGACATATGTCTTTTTTAACCTCATCTGCTATGTAACTATGTAATACAGAGATTAGAGCTTTGAACTGCTTCCGTATCACAAATACAAAAAATGCAGTTTGCCCCATATCAAAATTTTTACCGCCTATTCATGTTATTGCTTTGGTAATTATGTTTCTATTGGGAATTAGGAGGAAATGCTGTATAATGATGTGGCATTAAACTATTTAGGAAAATGGCCTCTATACGTTCCTTGATGGAGTGATTTTGTGTGTAATGAATCTATACAAGTAAAATAGCACAGGTATAAATAGAGGCTAAACTTACAGAAATGAATGGCCCCCCATTCTTTCCAATCTGATTAGTGCTCTTCAGGAAATTAAACCCTGAAACTATTATGCAGATAGAAAACAGATGAACGCCGCAGAAATGGCAAAGCCGGTTCTGTGACCGGCAGTCACATGTGTAAATAATCAGTACTGTATTTCTGGAAAGAACCTTTTATGTTTTTAACACTTAACACTTCATAAAAGAACCTAATAGGCAGGATGAAAGGAACGCAGCACAAAAAGTGCACCTTGTGGTGGGAAGAGTTTTCCAGACATTAATATTTTAAGTGCTCTTTCCCCTCTCTTATCCGTCCATTCCTTTTGGATTAACAATTATTTTAGCAAGCTACCTAAACAAGAATCTTATAAAAGTACTGCATTTTAAGGGTACCTGTGGGTACTTAAACCAAGAATCTTAGTGCAATAAAAGGCAAATTATCTCAATATTTATCAACAGCTGTTAGGAATTCCTACATTTAGAACCAAAAGCCAAGTTCTGAAAGTTTGCCAAATAATTGCCTAATTCGTAACGCTGCAGTATGTGAAATTCACATAGTAAAAATATTGTGCTGCTAATAGCAGGTTAAAGCCGTTTTAATTATGTTTAAGCAAAATTATTTTTGAAATAATTAACTGACAAGCTTTTATTTGAGGTAAGGATTCCCTGTCATCTCTCAGCTGTGACATACACTTAGCAGGACATGTTATCACATAATTCTGCTCTTTGCATGTTTCTTCTTCATGGGAAACCACAGAAAAAGAATTTAACATCAATAGCAAAGTCTACAGAGATAGAAAACATTTCCCCAATCAGACTTTTCTGAATTCATGATTTATTAGCATTCCAAATACGTAATGATTGTATACAAAATGTACACATTTGGGGAGTAATTAACACATTTATATATAGTACTTGGGACTATACCTAAAATAGGTAATGTAAAGCCAACGCAAGGCAGTGCTACCTAAACATGGCATCACGCCTAGTCAACGAGATAACAAACCGTTGTTTTGCATACAATTATCTTGGTTGATTGGCGCTAGGCTCAGGGAACATAAAGCCCGTTAGGGATTTTGATTACCTGATGTTATGAGTCCTGACTTAACAAAGCGATGTGGATCTGGCGCTAAGTGTCTGCCTGGTGCCTACTATCAAATGTAAATATGGATAAGCTATTTACATAGATTTATATCCTAACAAAGCAATATATGGAAGATGCTCATTTTAGAGTACAATATCTTTAAGTTGTTAAAATAAAATGATTCAACATTTCCAGCAATACCTTTCAAATGCCACAAATACCTGAATAAAATGATAACCCGATTAGTACACACATGCCTGGACTAATACAGTATGTAAACCTCTTCACAAAACATTTAGCTTCTGCAAAGACCTGGGAGTTCTCTTCAATTCGAGGACACAATTACTGTCCCCTGGGAACCCAGGGTTCTGTCGGACCGATTAATGGGAGTGCTCTCACTTCCTCGGATACGGCACACCCCTTTTAAACACCGTTCTGTATTTTCTGTGTAGGTAACTTTGTATTTTCCTTGTTTACCGATTTAGAATTGAAACATACAGGAAATGTATAATGTCTTACCTTTCTCTCATTCATTTCACCATGTTTGTGTTCGTAGTCACCCTAAAAATGAAATGTATAGATTAGAAAATATGTTGAAATTATACAAAATAACATATACATTCTCATGTATACCCGAGAGCTACATCAATATAAAGTAGCTGTAGCTTTTCCCCACAGACATACAGAAAAAAGCAGTGTTTTTTGAAGTAACTTTAAATTTTTATGTAGTTGTTTGTTTCCTCAAAATAATATACCGAAATTCTTAAAAAAACAACAATTTCCCGAAATGCTATTGGCCATAGAATTAGCTACATTATTTTGCACTTAAATATACTCTACCTTCTAAGCAACCGCAATGAAAATGTTTCATTGCTATAGTTTGTACGTGAGCTTCCGTAGTGCTCGGTAATTCAGTTTGTCCATGGTTAATCCATTGGCTATCTTGGTGATGTTTCCTAGACTGGTAACCTATAAACATGCCAGATCCAAGGCACCACATTCTCCTACATACTAATTACATTGTTGTGGCCATACTGTATGCCCAAATATCCACATGGATAATGGTACTGGCAAAGTAATGAATGTACCTATGGAGGCCATAGTGATCTATCAAGTTTTAAGACCACTCATTTAACAAAATGACTTCTGCAGTCCTTACTGACCAAGAAGGAAATACAATTTGCTGGTTTATAGTTTAAGCATATACAAATGTAGCAAAGTTCGAAGTGTCTTCGTGGCCGGTGCCACATGGGCTCACGGCACTGACGGATTACCGATGCCGGGGGGCAGATTTGTAAGCATGGACCCACTGCAGCTCAATCCCAGCAGATACTGTCCACAGCACCACGAACACTTGCTTGTCCGGCCACGGTGCCGGGGATAGTAAGGCTTGCTACATCGGTAGAATTGTTTTCCAATAGTATCTACAGTAGTAATTTAGGGGCAGATCCTCAGGAGGGCACTAAATTAGGGCAAATACTGGTATGTTACGTAATTAAGTAGAAGACGTTATTTTTCTTTCACTTAACGGGGATCCTCAGAGCTAATCGTACTAAAAGGGCTGATATTAAGCATATTCTCCTCATCGATTCCCATGCCAGGATAGCCAAAATGTAACCAGCTGATAAAAGTGTGACATCTCTTGTTACATTAAAGCAACAGAGTTCATGATATTGTTCATTAGTTGAAATGAACTATTGTTCATTAGTTTTTAATTTAGATATGCTGGAACTAATATATTTTGAAAAAAGTTAAATAAATCTATATTACATTTTGTGTATTATTTCTAGAATTTATTTAAAAATACTCTACTTATGTATTATTAAGCAGAAATTATTTAATTATGCCCTAAAGATTACTGCTGCAAACTAATTATTCTGTAAAAAGTTATAGAATATATTATAAACCAAGGAATATAGGGGTAGATCCTCAGAAGTGCGCTAAATAACATTATTTTACCTAATTAGGTAATAGACATTATTTTTCCTTCATGTAATGAGGATCCTCAAAGCTAATCATATGCATAAATACAGCTCGTTAGCAAAACCACCATCGTTATATTACTTTAGTTTCCAATACACGCCACATCGGTCAGACTTTAAGGGAATGTTAGTAACAAAGATTTTCACGTGTTACCAAAAACGAATACAAATCTTTTTATAATATTAGAAAAGTATCATTTTTACACTTATTAACTTTTTAACTTAATTCTATAGTATATAATGTAATAGTGACTGTATACCGTATGGGTGTACACTCATGTATATCCATACATAAATACAAAAACTTGTGCACATGCACGCAAAATGCGTGTTCTGTTGCGCAAGGTTTGTGTCCACTTGATGTTAAATGATGTCATTAATATATACGTGTATTCTCAAGTACCCTATAAATCATATACTGGGTGTGATTTCTGTAGAAGGCAGTACCAAAATACAATTAAATGTAATAAAAACTGAATACAATTGAATACTTAAAACATGAAAAATGCAAAACCACCGATAAATGCGTCCCTATAGATGCAGACTTGCAGCAAACACACAGATATGTAAACGTAACACCCCTTCATGTGCTCACAAATGTGTCAACATGAAACAAGTGTTTATATATATATATATATATATATATATATATATATATATATATATATATATATATATATAAACCGAAAACAGAGAGTGCACGCCCCACAGTGTGATCCTGTACATTTAATGATGGGAGGGGGTTGGTGGGGAGATTAAAAACACCATTTAATGCAACTTTATCAATCCCTTTGATAAAGTTGCATTATTGTGATGAAACGCGTCAGGGACGTAATTTACGACATTACGTCATCACGTTGCCTACATGCTTTACGGCCGGAGCGTGTAGGAGCTGTATTGAGGCCAACTCTGATGTCACACTGCGTGGAGGACTTCATTTGATCACGCTAAGGACGGACGCTGTCGGATGCACTGCCCCAGGGTTCCGGTTGGACTGACAACACGTCACGGGACGGTTCCTGCATCGGTGGTGATAATTTTGTTATAAATTGCTTGTTTATCACTTATACTCTGTAAGTGTTTTTAATCCCCCCCACCAACCCCTTCCCATCATTAAATGTACAGGATCACACTATGGGGCGTGCGCTCTCTGTCTTCTTTTTGTATCTATAGATTCTGCCTTGGAAGTGGTTCTTCCATTTGAGAGCTGCCGTGGACCCCTGGATCCTGTAATAATTCCTGTATTACCTATCAGGACTCATTCTGGGGTTTGGACATTTACACTTGGACTGTTTATTATTTTTATTTCATTTTATTTATTTTATGTATATATAATAGAGTGTATATTTTAGTTTGTCAGTATTCATTTTATATTTAATACTCATTATAGGATTGTTTTGTATTTTGAATATAGCACTTTGTAAGGGTTTATTATTTTTCACTGGTTTATGAGTGGCGCTACTTTATTCACTTCTTTTTTTACCCACGTAACCTTAATAATATATATATATATATATATATATATATATATATATATATATATAGAGAGAGAGAGAGATACAATGTTATATATATGTAGCGGTCATGTAAAATGCCTACAGTCATCTCTCCTGCTGGCAGCAAGGCCTGGTAAGTGTGGGCATGCCAGCAGTAATCATGGAGGTTTTCCCTCACACCCTGGTGGGGTGCCCTGTGTATGGATGGGACTGGTCACATGCTCTGACTCCATGGTTAGTGATGTCAGAGGTGTGTCAGCCTCAGAAGTTACATAAGGCACAGCACTGTGTCAAGAGTTAGTTCTGTCAGAGTTCAAGGCGAGTACAGTTGCTGTATAGTTCTTAGTTCTAGTTCAAGCCCAGCAGGAGTTGCTGGAGAGTCTTAGTATGAGACCTGAGTTCTGCTGAGAGGAAGAGTTGCGGTAACTCCAGAGGAGACTGTGTCCAGGGACCTGGCACAGGATAGTGATCCCTGCGGGGATAGGGAATCCCTATTAAAGGAAAGAATCACCTTTGAAGGGAAGCAGCGGGGAGAATCATGAGAGGCTAAGTCTCAACTGCGAGGGGCAGCTAGCCCACATCATTCAATAAAGATGTGTTCATTCAGAAATCCTCTCGTGTACATCTGTGGAATGAGTGTACAGAGAGGAGCACCACGGAGGAGTTCCTCAACAGGATCATCCCCATGCGGACGCAGGGACCCTGTTGAGGTGGAGGCGCTGCACTGGAACTAGGTGAGACTCAACACACTACCTCAGCTGCCTGTCTAGACGGGTTCTCCCCACACACCATCATGCGGGAGACTCAGGAGTCCTGTAGCCAGCAGGTGCACCATCAGGCATATTCACACTGTAATGGGGTCCGGTTAGACCACAGGGGCCAATGTGAGATTGGGTGGGTCAGGCCGGGCCAGAAACACCGTTACATATATATAACATTGTATGAGGATACAATGTATGCTAAATAATATCCTCTAGAGTGATTTCTTGTATTTGAAGGGTAAGTAACCAACGCAGCCCACGATGTCAGGATACCCCTCCTCCTCAATAAACCTCACAAGCAAAAAAGAATAAAGGGCGCAATTTTTTTAAAATATCTTTATATAATAGTATTGAATCAACATTAAAAACTGTGCACTCACACAAACGATAAAAAAATAATTAAATAAAAATGAATTGCCTTGTCACATCGGTCTCCGTTCTCTCTCTCCTATGTTTGCGATCAGCTGTAAGTCCTGGGGACCAGTCTTTGTCCACAACCCGCTGGACGCCTTCCCTGGTCTTTATGGTGGGGGGTGATGGGCGCTTGTGAGCTGTAGACCCCTGTTGGTTAACAACGGTTCTGGCTCCACTCCGCGGTGTTCCCCCTTCCTCTGACCGGCATTCTGTTTGCTGCGGGACTCTCCCGGAAGTGGCGACTCCTCTGTTTGCGTGTCACCAACGCTCTGCGTTCCATACGTACCTCACCAATATTTATTAATATATCATATGTTTTCATGTACAATTAAAATAAATGAGGGATATCCATGCTTCATTTTTTTAATTGTTCATTAATAAAAAATAAATATTAATTTATATTGGTTGAGGTATGTAAAGATATACATTATTGTACACCCATACTTTACACAGTCATTATTATATTATATACCATATTCGTTCACACAAACATATTACTTTAATCACCAAAAGCCATATTATATTTATGATGTTTCAGACATTTATATGATCCATAATATATATCGTTGTATGACAAATGTAACTTTTTGTAATGAAAGGGTTAAATCCTATACTCATTGCTTTTAGGCTATTCCCAGAAATGATGTGAGTAACGGCAGTTTTTGGAAGGTGGTAAATATCGCCGCGTTATTCCCGTGCGCTAATAGTAACGCAGGTCTGAGGATCTCCCTTGTTAGGTAAACTGCTCATTACCATATGATTTGCATATGAGTAAACCCGGCATCTGTTAACATGGAAGGGTCCGTTATCTATAAGGGAAATGCCAGGACATCGAAGCACTAAGCACCTTTTGGGTATTTTTACGGATACGTTAAATTGAGATAACGGAACGCAAAGGAATGCGCGACCTCGGAGGCTCTCCCCCTTATTTCGAGGACACAACAGTATGACTCAGATAGAAAACCACCAGGTATTAAACAAGAACTCATCAATTTGTGCAAAAGGGGAAAAAATGATGTTCTACTGTGCTATGAATTAAAAAAGCAAGTTTAGCTTCATTAGATTTCCGGAACACCTTTTGTTTCAATACAATAAAACATGTTACTTACGTCATGAAGAGGGTACGCCGTTTCATAGACATTGTTTGCTATCAACGTGGTAATACCTTCAGGGGAAACATTATAATTACACAGGCATGTTACTGTTTCATTCTTTACTTGTACTAACATATAACATATATACACAATATAGCAAAGCAGTACCAGCAGTATTCCAATGCTTTCAGCTGAAGTGTACTACTAAAAAATGCTTAGATAAATATGAAAAATAAAACAAATGATATATGTTTCGTTTAAGGGTTACGGGAGCATCTCAAAGCTCAGATTCATCACTATTATTTTAGAACGAGACACTAATACCCTAATAACTAATACTAATAACCCTAATACGCGGGGCACATTTAGGCTTCTCCTGATCAGAGATGGTGAATGTGCCCCTTTTCTGTATAGAAAATGTGTTTGACCTAGTCCGAGTTTGCAAGCAAATTGCTAAGCATTAAAATAACGATCAATGTGCGAAATTCTAACAATCGGTGTGCGAAATTCTAACAATCGGTGTGCGAAATTCTAACAATCGGTGTGCGAAATTCTAACAATCGGTGTGCGAAATTCTAACAATCAGTGTGCGAAATTCTAACAATCAGTGTGCGAAATTCTAACAATCAGTGTGCGAAATTCTAACAATCAGTGTGCGAAATTCTAACAATCAGTGTGCGAAATTCTAACAATCGATGTGCGAAATTCTAACAATCGATGTGCGAAATTCTAACAATCGATGTGCGAAATTCTAACAATCAGTGTGCGAAATTCTAACAATCAATGTGCGAAATTCTAACAATCAGTGTGCGAAATTCTAACAATCGATGTGTGAAATTCTAACAATCGATGTGCGAAATTCTAACAATCGATGTGCGAAATTCTAACAATCGATGTGCGAAATTCTAACAATCAGTGTGCGAAATTCTAACAATCAATGTGCGAAATTCTAACAATCAGTGTGCGAAATTCTAACAATCGATGTGCGAAATTCTAACAATCGATGTGCGAAATTCTAACAATCAGTGTGCGAAAATGTAACAATCGATGTGCGAAATTCTAACAATCGATGTGCGAAATTCTAACAATCGATGTGCGAAATTCTAACAATCGATGTGCGAAATTCTAACAATCGATGTGCGAA
>WSYH01017340.1:0-12023 GCA_036426205.1 Ascaphus truei | reverse complement strand
CACTCAGAGGACTAGTCCACAGACTGGCATATTACAGCCACCTGTGCTGAACCTGAGAAAATCGGTTGTTAACCGAATTTTTGGGGGGTTTTGAGGACATGAGAGTTCCGCACCCGCTTGGCTTCTACTTAAAAAGTCAGTTTCAAGTGACAATTTGGTCTACTCAACAATGCACAGTAAGTAGTTTCTTTTTGATCAAGGCGAACAAAGAAGTGGAGTGCGATCATTTAAGATTTCACATTATAGATTTGTATAGTCTTGGTTTCTACATTGGGGGTTAAAGCATGTTAAACTCATGGGAAAAGTTTGTAAAATCAGTATGCCCGTCCTGGAGGAAGAGAGGGAACTCTCGAAAAGTTGTCTTATAATCATTGTATTCCACATACAACGTGTATCAACCTATCTGAAAGTACTATGCATACGCCTAACTGGGATTATTAACCTGATTAGTCTATTTTATAAATATTTTGCCACAAGGCTGCACAGTTTTCTTCACAAAGAGGAACAATGTTTTGAAATGATTCAGGCGGACATTGCACAGTCACTGGGGATAACATGTGCTAAGGACTTGTCGTGGAAGTACTCAATACTGAAAAAAGAATTAGGCGTTATGTATCTAAAGCAGCTTACCAACACTGGGGGGGCGCCCCTCCAGGGGGGGGGCGTGGAATATGGATGGAATATTCTAAGGGGGGGCGCAAGTTGCAGAGCAACTTCACTTGCCTGCTTCAGCCGGCTCTTGCCTGATGTGTCACACAGGGCAACGCGGACATCAAATGAACAATCGGGGGTCAGGTCAAATGGCAATGCGTCACCATAACGTCATGACATCATGATGACGTGTGGAGCATGAGCATGTTAAGTAGGGGCGCTAGGCAAGGGGGGAGCGGAGACAGGGGGGCGTGAACTTAAAAAGTTTGCGCCCCCTGATCTAGGCACAACTGAGGCACGTTGCATTTAAAAACGGCCAGAAGAATGTATCTAAAACAAGAAATGTGATTGTAATCAGTAGGGAAAATTTGTCTTTGATAAATCGTGTGCCAGTTTTTAGTTTTGCCGCTTTAGTTTTGCTGCAGCAGACTGTTGGAAGCAAAGAGCATAACACCGGCATCAGTGGCAGATTCCCCATTAGGCCGATAGACGACGGCCTCTAGGCGACAACATTTTGGGCGGCAAACCTGCCTCCTTGGGCCATGGGGGCTTGCTGGGAGGGCACTTACCTGTGGCAGCGCCTCCTTGCGAAGTCTCCTTCTCTTTCCGAATCGCAGCGTTTATGTCGCCTGCGGAAGCCACCAACGTGAATCACACAGTGCCTCGGGTTGCCAGGGCAACGCGACATAGTGATGTCATGACATCACGTTGACGTCACGTTGGTGACATTTGAAGTGTCATTTGACGTTACGTCGGAAGGAGAAGGAGGGTGGCGCAATGAGGAGGCCGCCACAAGTGCCTAGGGGCTGAGGATCTTCAAATCCGCGAACTGCCTGACAGGTAAGTACGAGGAATCACTTGGGGGACGATTATTAATTGCATATAAAAAATTCTTTTGCGTGGTTTTGCGGTTTATATCTGGAGACTTTAGTAAAAACCCTCAATGTTTTCGCGTCTATTTTAAATAGACACTGTTAGTAGAATGTCTGCGCAAAATACAGTACTCTTTCTAGTATCCCTTTGATTACTATCTGTTTTTTGGGGGGGGGGGAGGTTGTTGTATATTAACATCGTGGAATCTTTGTAAATGCAGAGCGACTGAAGTGAGAGAGAGAGGGACAATTACTGGCAAAGGCTTGTTTATAGTAATTATGTTAGTCCAAGTAAAAAAATTGGGTATCACCGATACTGACGTACTCATGTCTATCGTATCCCTTAGCACACTTTTCAAAGTTCTCTGTAAAAGTGCACACTTTTCTCCGCTCTAAAACAATAGGGTTGGTTCTGATCTGTTGTCTTGGTGGTTAGGTGGTCCAGATGATGTAGAAAATTTGGGAGGAGACCAGTGCCCAGATCCACAACAAAAGTGCGGTCGCTAAGCGCAGTTATTAGAGCTAGCTCACATTCATATGAAATATGAAGTCGAACAATTGTAAATTAAAGCTTAGTAACTTTTTGGTGGAGCATGGGCCAGACACAGATGGGTACTTGTTAGCATAACAGATACCAATGATTACTACTGTACGCTGTGACTGTTACCATGGACAAAAAAGTTGCAATGGCTTCACTTTCCAAGTGGGTGGCATTTATCTAAAATCCCTCGTAAAATTGCGTTGCAAAAACAACAGAATCTACAGGTCTAATTCAACTGAGTTACGAAAAAACCTGTCTTTATGCATTATGTAAAGATTGGGAGCCATGAGAGGTAAATAAGTCTCCTAGCTGCTCAGCTTCTGTTTGAACAAGAGTTGTTCAAATGTAGGACTTCACACACTGAACTCTGCACTGGCAACACATCAAAGTGATAGAAAATGTCCCCCTAGATGGGGAATACACCGTGAAGCAGGTGTGACAGTAAAGCATAATATCAACACCCATACTGTCAAGTGTGATAAGACACGGTGCTGGAGAAAGTGCAGTCAACTTTTTGCTAGTCATCATGACAATCACTCCCTTGTAGTCGCATATTGAAGAGTTAACACACATTTCAAGGGATCTTCCTTTTTTTTTCTCTGAATTAAAAGCTCTATATTCACGCTTGGTTTTTGCAGACAGGGAGCATGTGTTCTATTGCTTTTCAAAGCACTGCCTGGCTGTGCAGCTTGAATTTAATACTAGGGATGTGGGGCAATTTCCAGCGGAGCCTATAGAGTCTTCACGGGTGTGTATTTAAGGTCTCTGCAAGAGAGAGAAGATACCAGACATGAGGAGGGAAGAGTGCATGTGAAAATGTCAATCAGCATACCAAACTGAGAGGGTGTGTCTGAGATAGCTTGCAATTATGCAGTCTAACATGTTGTTCACAAAAACTTTTCTCTACTGAAAAGCTATATTATTATTTAAATTTCATCACAGATGTGTTCTATCAGATTACTGTAGCACATATCGACAGGCCAATAGAATATTGTTACTGCCTGCAGAACTAGTGAGGACAATTGTCATACGAAATGCACATGAAAAAGGATCCGCAGTGACTTTTTCCCCACGCCCCCTCTTTGGTTGATATTTCACTTTATTTATGAGCTAAAAATGGAAAAAGAGAATAGTACTACCAAAGAGGGAGTGCTGGAAAAAAGCGCGCCTAACTTCTTTAATATAGGCCAGAAAATATATGTGTATACTCAATGTGATTAAAAATAAAATTAATCTAAAAACAAGGAGTACAAAGAAGCTCACATGTATGTTGGAGCTAGGCAGCTGATCACGCTTTGTGACTACAACAAAAGTAAGAGGGAACACATAGAAGAACCAAGCAATCCAAAACAGTAAACAACGGCCTGATTCTTAAGGAACGCACTAACCGTAGACAGCACTATATGACAAGCGACAGCCTTTTGCCTTTTTGCCTTGATTTGCACACGATAAGGTGTTGGGTAAGGACAGTACTTGTGGGAAGAAAACGCAACCAACCATCTGGGACAAAACAAGTCCATATGTATTGTCAGTAGGTCTGGTTTCTGTTTCAAGCTTGGCAAAACTAACGATTGAAGCATAATGAGATCTTCTCATTAGCCAAATAATATTATGGCGTGCCTAAAAGGATGCCACTTGAAGTGGTCTTTAAAGCTGCAGTTCAGTCTTTTTTTTTTTTTTTTTTTTTTAATTATTTTTTACTTTCAATAGTTTTACTGTGTGCAATCTCTAATTACCTCTAAAGAACTGTAATAGCTGCCCAGGTCAAATTCGTTCTCATGTATGGATAGGCGAAAATTTCGGTAGGACATAATATAGCTGAAGGGATCTGTTTTCTCTTCTGCTTACTTTCTTACTCAGTGGAAGCTCATGAGAAAGTCCCTCATGGGCAGCGTACCCAGTTTCTGGGACGCACATGTGGGAGCACTGTGTGGCAAAACTATGAGGGAAGGAGAAGGGCTGCCAACAAAGGGCTAGCGCGCCGTGCCCCGGCGCGCGGATTTGGATTGCAATGGACGAGTGAGGTAGAGGACCATGAGCGGGCCGTGCATTAGCATGTTAAAATAGGAATACAAGAAAATTGGTCTTTCTTCAAGTTGTTTTTTTAAAAAACAGAAAATGCTATAAAAAAGTATTTTTCTTACTACAGAACTGATTTATTAAAAAAAACAACACATGCAGGATATTGGGACTGCAGCTAAACGGTTTCGAATTCCTAACCAAGTCCTCATAACATTATCCTTGTGACCAGCTCTGGTCTCCAGGCAGTCTGGTCTAGCCCCTCAGCTTAAGGAAAGCAGAACATATAAGAGAGGCAAGGCTTACCAATTTATATTAGGTGGAGATGGCAATAAAGTATTTATACATAGCCATTCCTCAGTGAATTCGTAGGTAGGAATAGTTTTCTCAGTGAGGAAGCTTAGCTAGGTGAAGGGCGGTCGCAAGCTGTTCAGGGTTTATGGACAGTCATAGGACGGGGAATGGGTTACTCGCTACCTGAGAGGGCAACAGGGGAACAGAAATAATAAAGTGTCTGGTGTGTCTGTGTGTGGAAATGAGATCTATTTGGACCACTCCATACATCTGAGCGCCATGTCAATACTTTGTTGCCTAGCATCAATCAGAACTATTCTAAACAAATCCAGGGTACACCGGGGGAGGTCACCGAAAGGACACAACACCAATTGCGAATCACAGGTAATTCGTTTTGCTAGCCATGATAGATCTTTATGCGTATGGTAACACTTGGGATAAAGGTGTCATAATACATTATTACTGCATGTGCTGAAACGCCGCATATTTCTGTGAATGCTTCTTTTGTCTACTTGTTTACAATCAGTGGTACACTGAAAAATTCCCACAGTCCCCAGATTTAATGATTGCATTATTTCAATGAAACTGTATACAGCAGGACCCCGCTTCTCGACGCTACGCTTTCGGTGATCCGCTGATTGCTACGGCGGCACCGGAAAGGGGGCCGCCATGTTGAATTAAATCACGCTATGCGCAGAAGGCAAAAATGCCGGTTTGCGCCATGCGCCAGCAATGGAAAATCGCCAGATGCCGCCCTTTATGCTGATTTCACTTACGGCTGCCCTCTGGAACGGGAAAACCCGTCGCCCATTTATTATTTCACCGGGACCCTGCTGATTCAATTTGCCAACTTTTTAGTAGAATGTCATTATACGTAATAATTACTACGCGTCACACAATGATCAATGCCCTTAGGTACCACCCAAATAGTTTACAGTACAGGATGTGGCGCTGTGAAGAGCTGCCTGGTCGTTTAGGTAGGCAGGTGAAAGGGGTCCTATTTGGGGGGCGTATATTTTTAATGAGGAGCGATGGAAGACGTCAACCTGATAAATATGCGATTTCGCTGGTGATGCCACTAATACAACTTGTATGCATGGTGATTGGCCCCAAAACATATCTTGCTACCAGCAGACACGGGTGCTGTATGAATATTAACAAGGCAGCAAGAGGTTTGGGGACTGCCTCAGTCACCGCGCATGCAGTAAATCAAAGGAAATTATTTAGATTGCAAAAACACTGAACCGATTGCTTAGCTTGTGCCGCGAGTCATTAAGACCCAGCCTGTAAAGTGAAGGCAAGGGATCAGGTTTAGAATACAGCCAACACTAGTATAATCCCCAGCAAAGCAACATCCATATCTTGCATGTAAAACAACATATTTATAAACTAATAGGGGTGATCTGATTAAAAGAGCGTCGCATGGAAAATTCTGACAAGGTCTATATGAGGCCGTATTTTAAACCAGGTGTCAAAATGTCTGAATGTGTACATTACACTTGTTTATTGCAGCTGAGAACAAAAAAAAAAAAAAAAAAAAAAACGGTTTTTTTTAAAGCATTCAGCCATGCAACGCCTTTTATATGAACTTGTGTCATTGAATCGGTAACCTATAAAAAAAACTTTATTATTACCAAAAAAGATAATTTCACATGGCAGAATAGCAAATACCAATAAATATACTCGTGTTAGAGATTCAGTCTCAACAAGCGGCTCCCGACCCCCCTGTTCCAGATATTTAACTCCATAGGGGGGTTTCCGGGATTTGGAAGCCAGGGAACTTGGGTTGTAACAAAATGGCGGCTTAAATGTCCCGTGGGCAAATAGGAAGCGTGATCGTCATCCCCTTGTGGCTTCCTCTTGGCCCATGTGACCTGAACATTTAAACTTCAGAGCAGGATTACCGGCACGCCACAGAGGGTAAAGTATATCTGGATAGCAGCATGAAAATTGAAAGAACACAGGTAAGCTCTGAGAGAAAACGCAACGCTCAATCCTCTAATACAATTAAATGGTTTTTTTTGTTTTTTTATTTTAACCCCAGGGGGGGACCAAATTTGGCTGGCTACATGTTTTGCTACGTACTTACCTGTGTAATTGGTTACTTAGACAATTTGAGTAATCTAAAGTAACAATATTTGTATCTGTGAACAATGGGTGTGTTCATTTTCACTGAATGAATGTGTATCAGCTGCCTTATATTATCTATTACAGTACATACTATACAAACAAATAAGAAAATAAAACCAAGAATGCAACTGTAGATTTGTGAAACTGACAAACAATCCTTTCACCAAAAAGAAATTCATAAAGATTGTAAAAAAAAAAACAACACATTCATTCTTTACATGGAAATGCAAAACAAAAACATATTTAAAATACTTATGTATACACTCAAGAACCTGATCTCATAATGATTAACACTCTCTCCAAAAGCAGCTAAGCGTTATCATATTAGTCAGATGTTCTTTCTTTCAATAGAGTATAGATAGGACACAAGGAAGTATTGCGGGGGCTTCTTCAGTTTAAAGACCGATGGGGGTGCGTAGGGTATTAGTGAATCCCAGATACAGTGCTATGCTTAACCTTATATATGGTGGTGGTTAGGTCATCACTTCAGGAATTTGTGAAAGGTTTTTTTACATTTAGGGTTAGGCCACTTTACCAGTGTGTAAAATCTATACAGTGGTTCCCAGCCACCACAATCCGAGTCCGACCAAATGTAATTAGAAAAAATTGCCAATTGTATGAATATGGATGCCAAATAAACAAAGCTAGGCCCCAATGTGGCCTAGAAAGGAAATTCTCACGTAGCAGAAAAATATACGTACAAAGAGGGAGAGAGGCGGGGGGGGGGGGCGTGGAGGGAAGACAAGGGAGTGAAAAAATGCCCTTCCATTATATTATTAATCGTGGACACTCATCTTCATCGGTACTAATTTTTCATATTCTCTACAGACGGAACCAGGTCCTTTCTGATTGTGAGCACTACACTCACTCAATTTATATTTGTATCAACCCTATTATTACGTTGTTTGTACGTATAACCCCCTCCCTTTTATTTGTGTTCTTTTCACTCCTTTGTCTTCCCTCCACCCCCCCCTCCTCTTCCTTCTTCCTGTAGTATATTGTTGTGCTTATGTGAGGAATTTACCGTTAGCCCCTACGTACAATTGGGGCTAGCTTTGGTATTTGCATCATATTCAGTACAATTTGCAACCTTTTCTAAATGGACATTTTGGCGGACTGATTATTGTGTGGGGAACACGGGTATAGATTTGTAACTTGTTTGTGGGGGCGTTGAGTTCCTTCCCTGTTCATGCACCAATTTTATGGTATTTTTACTTATTTTCGTATTTTTCCCTTTCTTTTGGAGTGCTACTAAGCCACACTACTTTTTACATAGTGTGTGTTCAAACAATTAGAACAAGGGCTGCGGACAACCCTCAAAAGACAGACAACCACCACCCAGAGACGTATAATACAACCCCCCCCAAAAGACATACAAACTCCAAACCCTACAAGTGAGAGACAACAACCCACACCAAAAAGACATACACCCGCCACGACAAAGAAGCAAAAGCCCCCACACACCCAAAGACATACAAACTCCCACCCCACAAATACAGAACAACCCCCAACCCCCACACAATACATACAACCCCCCAACCCCAAAACATACCAGCCCTCCCGCCTCCAAAGACATCTACAAAGCCCCTCCCCCCAAATACATACAACCACACCCCCCAAATAAATATAAGCCCCCCCCCCAAATACATTAAAAAACCCCCACCCCAAAAAGACATTATAAAAACCCTCCCACCTCCCCAAATACTTACCAAAAAAAAAAAACCACACCCCATATACACATACAAAACCCCACCCCAAATACATACAACCCATCACACCAAAAATACATTCAAACCCTACAAATACAGAGAAACGCACCACACCACAAATACATACAACGCCCCCCCCCCATACTCCACCATAATACATTACGCCTCCCACCCCCCAAATGCATTACAAACCCTCCCGCCTTCCAAAAAATACACCACTCACCCCTAAATACATACAAAACACCCACCACCCCCCAAATACAACAAAGCCCCCAACCCGCAAATCATACAACCCCAATACATAGAACCCCACCCCCCTAATACATTACAAACCCCACCCCCAAATACATACAAACACCCACTCACAAATACATACAACCCGACGCAAATACATCATAAACACCCACTCACACCCAAATCATACAAACCCCACCCACAAATACATTAACAATCCCCCCCCACACCCAAATTACATACAACCCCCCACCCCCAAATACATACAACCCACCAACCCAACAAACACACTACAACACTCCACACCCCCAATACATACAACCCCCACCCCAAATACGCACTGACTGCGCCACATTGTCCGGGTTTTTACCAGAACAAATATGGTCACCCTAAATAGACATATTCTGTAACTGAAGTAGCAACAACCTCCCAGGGGTAACAGGGGGACACTGATTGGACCAAAAACATCTTTTAAGCTTAATAGTGTATTATAGTTGATATATTTTGTAGGGGAAATCTATGTTTTTGTCCACCTCTTTGCTGGATGGTTGGTGTAAGAACCCCCACCTTCCTCTCTTTTGCTCTGCATTGGTGTTGTTGGGAGGGGGGAGGAGGGTATGTTAAAAGGACAGTGAGGTTACTAGAGCTACATCTGTTACCGATCGCATTATGTTGTTGAAATGTATATTACTAAAATTATGTTTTAAAAAAATAAGAAAAGACAACTTATTTGAAATAATGTTCGATGGGTTTAGGATGTGGGGTAGAGGCTTTTCAGTTAATGGGGGGCTCGTATTTCAAGAGCAGCTCTTGGCAGGGTGGTGTGTTGGTTATGGGAAGGAAACAATACTGATGCGGTGTCAGTGGACCCCGTGTTATAATTTCCCAGTGGGATGTTGTGGGTTCCATAGGGTTTGAGGGCAGCAGATGGCATTTGGGGTCGGCGGGAGTATTCCTTGGATATGTGCGTAAGTGGGCGGACAAAAAGCGGGGGGCAAGGTACTCGGCGGAATGTTGTTATGTTTTAATGTTATTCAATAAAGCTGTGACCCTGTTTCTCCCGGACACAGTAGTCCTATGTGTGATTAAGGTAGGTATAGGTAAGGCGGACAATATCGAGGCTGGGAACGTCAAGAGGAGCCAACAGTGCTATTTCAAGTGCAGAAGTCGCGTGTGGACTTTATAAATCTTTCTTTGATATCTTAGCAGCATTATAAAAGCATGCCTGACAGTTAATCAAAGATAAAGGCCTAGCCATAGGCTAAATACCAGCATGTGTGCTAGCAGAATTACTAATCATCAATACAGTTTATTGCCATTACCATTCCAAGAACTTAACAGCATGTCACAAATGGATTTTGGGCAGGTCCAGGGAAAAATGAATTTGACCTGGAGGACAAAAGTAATTGACTCTGTGAATCTACACATACGAGTTTTGAATTAAACTAGTTTGTCTCATAATATATTACAAAATACTTGTCCATCCCATGTCAAAAATACTGTTATATGGCAATTTTGCTGTACCAGTAATTAAAGGATTTTTTTTAAATAGAGAATTAAAGGAAATATATGGACGTATTTTTTTACACAATTACAGTAACGACCGTCTGAGATTTGACGGCATCCTCTGCCCGGAATCATGTTTAATTACGTCTCCAGTTTACCTAATTACTACGCAAGTCAACAGTATGTTTACAAGATTGATTGAATCTGGGTATTGTGGCCTTACAGAAAAAAAACACCACTACCCTGTCCTCCTTCTCCTTTCTAGCACTTCTCCTACGTCCTATTTATATGGCTGTACAAGGCCAAATCGGCTTCCTGTCTTGATGCCAGACTGCAAAGTAGAGCCAATACTACTTCCAGTTACCTCTTGATAATGCCCAGAGGTTCCTCCAAAAATATACACAAGCATTGTACAGTCCAGGCATTCCAATTCGAGTACCTAATGCTATTATGACTTGTACTGGTCATACAAGTAAATACCAACATACATACATATATACTATTATACAACAGGAGTTACATTTAACCCCAACATCTTTTTCATAGTAAAAATATTATAGTATATATAATTCTTAATTACTACTCTTAAAAAGGAAACAGAGGAAAAATGATTTGCATGTTTTTCATAGGTCATAATCAATTTGGCTTTGTTGACTTATTGATATTAATCTCAGTTATTATTTTCATCCCATTTTTTTTTGGCGGTTGCAGCTGTAAAATGTTGAACGTGCAAAAAAACATGAGGAGGCCTATGGAGGTTTATTGAGATTTCTGATGGAAGGCCTTGGCATTCTAACCTTAAAAACTATAGAAGTATATACGTAACAGTGCAGTATTTAAGGGAAAAAAAGAAGACTGTGAAATGATAAGGGTCGGGAGAAACTCAAAGAAGCTTCCCCATGACACCGTCTTTTTTGCATTTCAGTTCTTATTTACCATTCAGGAGATAAGCGTTTTTCATCATACTAAGTGTCTGGAGGCTTAAAATGAGCCCTTTACAAGATCCAATGCCGTCTAAATGTACTATGAATATCTTCAGAAGCTAGAGATTCCCAACAGGTCAGGTTTTCAGGATATACCAGCTTCAACACAGGTGGCTACAATAGTGTGCTGTGCAAGAAGTAAATTAAGAATAGAACAATAGTGTTTTCTTGGAGCTTTGAATTATTTGATTAGGATGCATTACTGAACTGTGCTGACCCACGCTTATAATGCTGAAATATGATGTTTACATGGAATGCTTAATTGGACAAACCAAATCCAATTATCTTACTGCTGGCCAACATCCTGCCCACAAGGATATGAACAGTGAGTTATTAGACTGGTATTTAATAAAAACAGTATTTTAACTGTAAGTACAACCTCTAAGGGGGATGTTTGAGCACATTTTATCTTGCAGCGTGTTATATGTAAAAGCGAGTTAATAACATTACAGTTTTATCAAGCAAATATAAGTCCCCAACAGACGTGCTAGACTATGTATTTTGTTGCTAGTAAAGGGAAAAACGAAGTGACAAAACAGAGGGAGCGACATTGGATCCGTTACAAAATGTCACATGACTTTATTTCTCACTCTCAATTGCACTGATGCAAATAGTGCAATAACTGAGCAAACAGTACTGAATGTATCTTGATTGACAATCCTTTGGCCCAGACCCCTCAGCGGGGGTGAATCTTTAGCAGGCCTTTACTCCTATCATTTGAATGGGAGCTGAGGAGTCTTAAAGCTTTGCACCTATTTGTTCATCTGGGCCTCTGTGGGCTATACGAGGAGAACAGGGCCAAGGACAAATTGGAATAATGAGGCGCCAAAATGTACAATATAATTATATACACACTATACTTTGCCTTGTATGTCTAGTGTCCACTCACACCTAATGCCTTTTCTCCCCCCTTATATCTTCAACACCCTTTGTCCTATCATCTATTCCCTATCTCCCTGTTGTCACCCTTCTCATATTTCTCTTCTTCCATCGGTTTTCACTTTTTATTTTTTCCCCCAAGTGCTTTTCTTCTTTCCTTCCCTTTCAATGTGTTTCACACAATTTCCCCCCCCAGTCCCCCCCT
>WSYH01017339.1:0-12024 GCA_036426205.1 Ascaphus truei | reverse complement strand
TGGAACGGATCATTTTTAACTATTCCTGCACTTTCTGCTCTAAAATGGGGCAGAAAGCTGCCTAACATCTTTGGACTATGTCACAATATATATTTAGGCACTGTACCGTGTATGAGTTTCACTGGATGTGCTAAAACTGAGCTTTGTCTGTGTTTTATGTTCTGTCTCTAGTTTTAAATAAACATCATGGATACACATCACGCACGTCAAAATAGTGCTAGCCTAGGCACAAACAGCTAATAAAGACAAAGACATAGCACCTGCAAATAAGTGTTTTGATGGACACAATACTCTCTGACCACTAATCATCAAGGGAGAAAGGTCATACTGTAGATAAAAAAAAGTCCAGGCCTCAACACACGAACTTTGAACTTTTTATTATTACAGGTTTTTATTATTTTTCAGTTACAATGTATGCTCCATTATGTTTGTGTAAGTGGCGTCCCATAAGGATGACAAAATAGTATAAGGTATTATTTGTTTAATTCTGTTTATTTTGTTTGGATTTATAGGTTAATAGAATCTCTCTGCAGAATGATATCCCGGTGGGAGAATGCTTTATCAGTCAAACACACGGTTATGTTAATTGCTGACAGGTAGAGTTAGAAACAGAAGAGAGACACCCAATACACCAGTGCTAAAAAGTAGTCTATGGGAAAAATAAGTTGCGGGGAATTTATTCCCAAATGTAGGAGTTGGGTTACTGTATGACAGGTTTACAGGGATATCCTCAATCATACAACCACAGACATTTACTCACTTAACCAAGAATAGGTTTACAGTGGCGGCCGATCTGAGTGTAAGGCGGCTAGATCCGCGGCTTTCAGATTATCCCGGTTAGGTGCGTTTATTTGTCGTTTTCGCACAGAGTAAACTGCGTTATTTTCGCGCTCGTGATATTAGCATTTTATTCTCGCTGTCTGCAATACTGCAATGCCGTCTAAAAACTCAGGGGTGCGTTTGCCAGCTGTTGTCTTGGAAGTCTAATACCTTCGCGGTTCAGCCTAAGTCAGTACACAGTCTTTGTGTGCGCGCGCAGTAATTGTAAATTTGCATATTTAAAGTATACATGCATTTGCAGTGCTGTGCTGTTGTACAGTACAGTATGTCTCATTTGAAAATTGTTGAGACAATTTACAATTACACGCATAGGCATGTACAGTACTGTAACAGTGTCATCTTCTGTGCAATGCAGTACATCCCTCCCACACCATTCCTTTGAACATGTGTTGTTATTGTAATTTTTTTTTCTCCACAAACCAAACCATTTTTTTTCTCCACAAGCCTGCCAAAACCATCTTACTGTATTACGATATTCAATCTGTGCTGTAGCTTTTGACTGCGACACTGTGTGTTTGACTGCATATGGTTGATTTGTGTGCTTTTTACATACTGTATTTGGGGGTGTATTATTATGATGAACTGCCTTTTGAAATTCTCTTTGAGATGGGAGCTAGCTGCTTACTGCGCATGAGTCACCCAACCCCCCCTCTCCACAGAGTCGTTCATTTTCTGAATCTTGCCATTGTGTTCTTAATCCGTCCATAGCCGAGCTTTAAAGACTCACTATGCCTGCGTGTAATTCTCTTTGAGATGGGAGCTAGCTGCTTACTGCGCATGATTCACCCACCCCCCCCCCCCTCTCCACAGAGTCATTCATTTTCTGAGTCTTGCCATTGTGTTCTTAATCCTTACGCCTGCATGTAATTCTCTTTGAGATGGGAATTTAGAGGCTTTGTTTACGGCAATGCTTTGGAAAATCCCTTCTCGAATTTGATTTGCACAGAGCATCACCTCTCTACAGTATGCGCCTGTGTGTAATCCTTTTACGGATGGGAGCTACTGTAGTTTATTCCTGCTCAGGCGCCTGTAACTCTTAACTGTTATTTTATCCACACGCCTGCAAAAACAATCTTGATATTACGATATTTAATCTGTGCGTTTGCCTGCACATGCTTGATGTGTGTGCTTTTTATGTACTGTATTTGGGGGGTGTAGGGATCAAATTACAGTATTATGATGAACTGCCTTTTGAAATTACTGTACTCTACAGTACTGTACTGTATGTTATTTCTTTGAACTGCTGCACGACTAATCCTTCATCCCTCCCCCACGCACACACAAATGCTTATCGACTCTGCTCATTGCGCCTGCGTGTACTCTAATCCTTTCAGAGATGGGAGCTTGCTGCTTACTGCGCATGAGTCACCCAACCCCCTCTCTCAACAGAGTCATTAATTTTCTGAAGTTAGTTAGTCATTGTGTTCTTTATCCGTCCATAGCCGACCTTCAAAGCCTCACACTGCCTGCGTGTACTCTAATCCTTTTAGACATGGGAGCTAGCTGACTAATGCACATGACTCACCCCTCCCCCCCAACCCTTTGAGGCTTACTGTAGTTTACGGTAACGCTTTGGAAAATCCCTTCTCGATTTTGAAATGTAAATCTGATTTGCACAGCATAGTGAGAATTGAGAGTTAAAAAAACCATTAACTGATTAATGTTGTTTTGTCATTCATTCTTATTCATTGGTGTACTGAAGGGGGGGATGGGGGTTGTGGTTGTTGTCAATGATTATGATTAGCAGGAATGTGAATAAATATTAATTTTATTTTATCAGGAACCAAAAAATACAAAAATAAAAATAATCATGAATAATAATAATGCTGTCTTTATTAAGTTCTTCTGGCAGATTGAAATTTGATAAACATTTAGAAAACATTTTTAAACACGAATAAACCTTTTTAAACATGAATAATGCACATTTATAAGAATATTATTTAATAATATATACTGTAATGTATAATACAGTATATATATATATATATAGTAATATTATTTTTTCCGTCTGTATCTTGTTCCTCCCTCTGTGAACAGTACAGTAGCTCATTGAGAGAGGAGAGGTTTTGTGTACATCATTACTGCTGTTTATATACTGTACATTTGACTGTACAAGCAGAGTAGACTGGACACAACACCCCACCTCCCACCAGGCCACCGTTTATCCTGAAACGACAAGAAAACAAAAAATGAGTGCAGTTATGTGCGTACTGTATTATGGCATTGTGTGATGTACTGTACTGTACATGGCTGGTGCTGGTTGAGCTGAGCAGTCAGTAGGCGGTTACCGTAGTACTGTCAAACTAGTCTACTGTATACTGGAACTACTGTATACTCTGACTACTGTTAAATACTATGTACTGTAGATGGCTGGTGCTGCTCTCTCTGTAAAGAAAGAACTGTAACTACTGTATACTCTGACTATTGGGAAAGAAAAAATCTGTGCCATACTTACCTGTATCATACTGTACTTACAATACTACAGCACAGCACTACTTTCCTGATGCTTGCCCATTACGCGCGATCACAATGGGCAACATAGTGGCAATATGGTCTATATATTTATTGCAGCGTTCCACGGTGAGTACATCATTCCAAAAACTCATTATGCCTTTCAACAACTCGTCCTTTTTGGAGGGTTTCGCCACTTTCCAGATATGGTCCTTCAGTTGATGCCAGACCATTTCGATCGGATTGAAGTCTGGCGATCTGTCATTGGAAAAAAAGGACAATTAGTTTAAGAGATACAGTACACAGTAAAAACAGTGGGGAACAAAAATGGGACACGGTCTACTGCACTTACTCTGCTGACATCTTCACCCAGTTGATACTGCGCTCAAGGATATGCGCTGTTGACGCAGTGTGCTTCGGATCGTTGTAGAAGCGGTGACCATTGGGGAACTCGCGTGTGATGTATTGCACTATCCCAGGCACAATGTTGTCTTGACAGAAAGCTTTATTCATGATTCCTATAGCAAGAAAAGCAAAGTGCTCAAAAAACTGCACAATAGTACAGTACAGTGCATACAGTAAGGCTAGACTAGTAAAGTACAATGCATAAGGCTACATTATATTTCATATATATTACCTTCAAAGATGACGATGTATCCTGGTCCATGCCTAGAGATGGCACCCCACACATGCAGCTTCACGGGGTGTTTTGGCTGCGGCTTCAAAGATATGCATCCTTTTTTGTGGAACGCAAAGGTTGCAAATCTCTCCAGCGACACAGTAGACTCATCAGTGAAGTTGCAATCCTGGAAAGTTTCCCCACTGTCGATCCATGCCTGGGCCTAGACCACTCATTTGATTTTGTTAGCGTCCCGTATCATGGGGTACGCTCTGTAATGACAAGGAATAAATAATTTTAGCTGTACAGTACAGTTTCCGAAACAACACTTTGACCTCCTGTACTGTCCAGTACTAACCTCATACGTCCATATTTCCATCCAATGCTGCGTCTCATCTTCTTTATGCTGGTCTCGGATACAGCGAGATTGTGCTTTTCCTGCAGAGTGTATTTGACCCTTAGTGCACTGTTCTCATCATTCTCCTCACTTATTTTGTCCACCAGAAGAGTTGTCTCCCTGCAATGCAAAGAAAATATATCATTAATATACAAAATATATATATATACTGTTGCAATATAAATATAAAGATACTGTACATAATATATACTGTACAGTATACTGTTGTAATATAAAGATACAAAATATATACTATATACTGTTGCAATATACAGTAAATATACAAAATATATACTGTACAGTATACTGTTGTAATATAAAGATACAAAATATATACTATATACTGATGCAATATACAGTAAATATACAAAATATATACTGTTCAGTATACTGTTGTAATACTGTATAAAGATACAAAATATATACTATATACTGTTGCAATATACAGTAAATATACCAAATGTATACTGTACAGTATACTGTTGTGATATAAATATACAAACTATATACTGTATACTGTTGCAATATAAATATACAAAATATATACTGTACAGTATACCGTTGTAATATAAAGATACAAAATATATATACTGTTGCAATATAAATATAAAGATACAAAATATTTCTGGATCTACATTTTTGAAGGTGTTATAAATATACTGTACTGTACTTATGCGTTAGCTACCCTTGGTGCCCTTTTGCGTTCTCTGTTTTTTCCGTGTGCATGATAGCTCACGGTGGTTGCTGGCACAACGATGCCAGAAGTAGCTAACCAGCTTTGGATAGTAGCAATTCGGTGTCCGCTCGTTTACATCTCCTAAATTCGCATGCTGAGATCCTTGGAAATCTTAACAACCATTGCTGCGAGTAGAAAGAAATACAGTTCAAACACAAGAATGTATATTCGATGTTTAGTCGATGTGTATTCAATGTGCAGTGAATCCACAAAATGGATGGTGTATTTATACGGAAATGACTCACACGCCCACTTTCAACACCTGTACCTCGCTGCCATGCATAAAAGGTTACACACTTTGCATTCTGTACAGTAGCACACCACTCGATTATGTTTATCTGAACTTGCCCTTGTCCAGATACTGCATTGTGCCACCTGCTTCCATGGAGCAACCCCGATTCTACGGACGCAGGAACCCACTCGCCTCTGCCGTGCCTGTCAAGCAGAAAAAGCGAAAGGCGGTTGCCGTTCCCACGCCAAGGCCAAAGCGACAGGCTAAGGCCAATAAAGAAAACCTTCCGCTGACCCCAAAGGCTAAGGGTTTTCATAGACGTAAGCCTTATTATGTCAAGAAGATATACGGTGATATACTGTCGACGCAAAACGATTGGCAGCCAACCCATCGAACCCTCAGACCACCACCTCCCATACGCTTCGACGACTCTGCCGCCGCTGTCCCGGAAATCTTCAGCCCGTCTTCTCCACCCCTCGTCGACGACGCTGCCGCCTCTGAAATCCATGGGTCACTTTCTCCTTTGCTCTTAGACGACTCTGCTTCTCGCCCGGAAATCCAAAGGTCACTTTCTCCATCCCTCTTCGATGATGCTGCCGCTTCTCCTCTACCGGATATCCACAGGTCACCTCCTCCACCCTTCTCATCCTCCGTTGCACCCAACCACCCAGATGTCCAGACGCCATGCACAAGAAGCAGCTCGTTAGACCGGATGCTCAATGGGATAAGTGTGGATATCCCCGGGAACTCTATTTTGCTGGCAAAGATAGATTTGCTTCTGGAGACAATGCTAGATATGGAGCAGCGGATGGATCGACGGATGAAGAAGATAGAGGCTGACATAGCAGGTATACATTATTTGCTCGGTGTTCATGCCCCAGTTTCCCAGGTGCCAGAGCAGGGGGGTGACATGGATGTGATGAATGGGACCTTCGACCCCTTCCATCACCAAGCGCACCCTCTCCACCAGAAGATGTAGTGTACCAGTACATGTATGCCATTGAGGAGGAGGATAACATGACAACCCCATCAAGACGATGCCAGGAGACTACACGGCGACCAAGACTGGAGGAAAGCTTCCTCCCAGACAACCTACCATCGCCTGTCGCCTCAAGTACACCCGCTCCCAAAAGACCTACTCCCGCTCACATCGATACGGTGCCCGACATCACCCTGTGCGATCTGACACCAGCGCTCAGGGAGAAGTATAGGGTGAAGAGTGCTGGTGCACCCCATAAGTATGCCATGTTACTTTTTAAGCACCATGTTCCCTACTCGTTGTACTGCAACTGGGCCTTCAAAGTGAACTATGAAGGAAATCGCGTAAAAAAGGCGCTTCCTGTCAATTTAAGACAGAACATTATGGACGAATTGCAGCGCTTTTATCCAATTACAGATCCTGTAATGAGAGGCGTTCGAGACTGCATTAATGGCGTTTTGCGCCATGCAAGGCATCGGCCATGGACGGACCATGTGGAGGACATACTGTTGTGCTGAACTGTATTGTGCATGTTTTGACATTACTGAAGCCCATGCGCATTACAATTCATGAATATCTGCCATCTGGCGGACACGCGAAGAATTGCAACCTATTAAATCAGAACCATTCTCAATAAACGCATCAACCGCGCATCAACCCGTGGCTGAGAACGCAAAATGAATGCAGCATGCTCCGGGTGAAGTGCCTCGCATTCCAGGAAAAAGCCAGGGAAAACCGGCGATGTGTTAGACTCAGATGCGCCGCAGCAGTAGTTTCAATTAATGGCTCCGCAGAATAGAATAGGGAGGGGCATGTATGCGCCCTAGTTAAAGAGCAATGTTGTGTATTTATCCAGGATTCAGGGACCATAGGACTTGGTGGTTGGATTGATTTGCTTTGAGCGAAGCTAGCGAATGTTTTTGTATGTGTGTGTTTGTCCTACTCATTGCTCTCTATGTGTTAAGTACAGCAAAACTCTGATCCAGAAGTGCGTTGCAACCCCCACCGACGCTATGCCTCTCTGCGGTGATGATGTCGCCAGTCCCCCAAAAGAAGAGACCAAAGAAGAAATCAACTGGGCTGATATAATGGCTGGAAAAGAAAGGAATTAAGTTATGCACAACTTGGACATCTTGGTCCATCAGGACTATGAAATGGTTAACTGTTCTTTAAATAGACTGTCTCTTAAGGATCTGGGGGGACTGAGAAGACTGGATATGAGGAAGGTGGAAGGACACCAAGGGCCGTGAGTCAACCACAAGGAAAGGATCACAAGTCATCCATTTTGACCATAGCAGTCTTCTTGGTCCGTTTTGCCATTCTGAGTAAATGCAGTATGAAAGATGCGTGCAAGAAGAATGTTTGTGCAGTCGCTCTTAGCAGAAATGAGCCCCCACCAATTCTCACAAATAGCTGACCCTTAAATTATGTGACATATTGAGATGTAAGCCATTTCTAATCTATAGAAATATTTAATGATATATATATATATATTATATATATGTCTCTATTGGTCACTACAAGGTCATAGTCATAGAGAAGAGTACCAAATAAGGGTATTTGTTCTTTTAGAGAACAAAAAGGAGGGAATTGTTAGGACCAGTAGGTCAGGCCAGAATCTACACTTGTGTTAAGCTTCCATTTTGTCTGATCATAACTAGTTAAGATTCTGTAGTCAGCCTTTTGCTGAAATATAATTCCTAACGCACTCACTTTCTGCCAAATTGCATTTCCTTTCTTCCAGCTCAGGATATTGCTAAGATACTTTTTGTATCGTTAGTCTCCTGCCTTTTTAGTCAGAATATAATAAACTGGTTCTATGCAAAAAGCAAAATAGTGTAATTTAGTTGCTAAAGATTCAAGGTCTCTTTTGATAACAGACAATGAATAAGCTATGTATTCATACATTGCTTGTATTGGGAGAGACACTTCCAAAAATCATGCCACTAATATGTCCTGCCCCTAAATCAAGCCTCTAATCAAAGCTATGCCCAAGACATACCCAGGTTACGCCTATGTTACGCCTATGTTACGCCTCTAACCAATATCTTCTTTTTCTGGTATAAAAGTAATTACCCTATGAGTAATAAATTGAGACAAAGGATTTGAAACCTGGCTTGCGTTACGTTTCATTTCTTTCGTATTCCCAGGCCTGTAAATTCAACAAAGATCAAAGATAACAGTGGCAGAGCGTGAAAGCTTCCCGGGGAAGTCTGCTGCAAAACGGTGCAGATTGTATCCAGTCACAAGGCCTTCAGCTATCTTGGCAGAGGAAAGGTTCCTCTCAGTTCTGAAGCCTAGGCGAGGAATAACGGGTTTCCTTCAGTGTCCATACCAATAAAGCTACTGCATTCAACTGTGGATCTGACGTCATTTGGCTCTTTGCTGTTGCACCGGATCTTTCCTCTTCATTTTCTCCATTTTGCAGCTCCCTATAGGTCGCTGTTGCAGCTCCATACGATCCTATGGGGAAACTGGCAATTTGGGCCCATTTTCATCAGAAGGCCTGCAGGTGGCGCCCGGGAGGAGTGGCGGTTCCCCATTGTAAGTCAATGAAGCCATTAATTTCAAAGGGGATTCCTCGACGTCGACCTCCAGGAACGGGTTGGCAGCCATCCAAACCGCAGACCGCAGAAGCGGATACATTGTCTAAAAAAGAAAATTGATCACATTAGGTCAAGTTCAATGACAGTTGGCATGGGAAACTTAGGTTCTAGGGCACCCAGTAATAAAATTTGTTTTGCCCCTAGACCCTAGGAACACCCACACTCGACAACCACCGGGTACGAGAATTAAGGACCCCCGTAAAGGGTCGCGCTCGCCACGAGGGTCGCGCCATTGACTTTAATGGGAGCGGAGGTCCCATTGAATGCTATGGCGGCGCCGGCCATATTAATTCTAATGGAGGAAAGCCACTTGGCTTTGAAACGGCTAAATCAGAAAATGTGAAAGTCTATATCTCCGGTTCTGTGAGTACCAGAGGGCTGGGATTTTAGTCGCAGATAGTCACTGTTCCGGCATGACTGCATGGCCATTTCCAGCCCTCTCCGATCAACCAGACGGAGTATGGGCAAATGTGAAAATTGTGATTTCCCCATTGACTTCAATGGCGGAGTTGCTCTATTGAAAGCCTATAGCGGCGGAGCCCATTGATTTCAATGGGAGAGTGAAACGCATAGATTTCTTTTAGCTTATAGCGGAGAATCCTGCATTAAAGTTAATAGGGGATTTTAACTTGATTCTTGTATCTCTGGTTCTCGTGGTCGTGGAAGGCTGATATTTGGCCACTATGGCAAGGGTCCTCCGGCATGAGGACCTGGCAAATTTCGGCCTGCTCAGACCCACAGAACGGATTATTTTAATATGTGTAGATATTTAAGAATGTATTGTATTTTTGGTCCAGGGTAAAAGACCGGGAAGACTAGCGCCCATATGGTATGTTAATGCTCAGGGGGGAGACAAGTGGTCTACAATAAACCCCCTGATTAAAGGCTCCCCCACCCTGCTTGTGTAGGCTAGCACAAAGGAAAGCAGGACGTGGGTACTTTATGATAAGTGTTGTGTTTCACACATTGGGACAAAGGTTTTCCTGTCCCAAGCAGGCTTTCAGACGCCAGTCTTGTGGGAGGGGGGCTAGGGAAATAAGCCTGATAAGAATAATATCCACCCAGTGGGCAGGTATTACTTTGCCTCTCAATTGAGGTGGCAAGGAGAGATTGGGTGCAGATAATTGTCCTCCAATGACTTGCACTCAATGCCAGGGTATAGAAGTGAAACCCCATATAAACGAGTGTAAGCTCTATGCCCAGTGTCTTTCGTGTCTTTTCGTGATGTCTTCATTCGAACCTGTATTGCTGAATGAATTGCCACTCCTGTACCTGATTGCTTCATTGTCCAACCCTTAAGTAAGTGTCCATTTCTTGTCGGTTATTTGTATCATCTTGTGTGTTCTCCTTCTTTAAGGAATAAACTATATTTATTATATCTAAGTCGTGTTCATTTCAACTCAGATATTTTGGTGTATATTATACCCTGTCACAAGCTACCGTGACACTTTTTCCCTATGAAATATATGGGGTGCTGGTTCTAAGTTTCCCCGCCCCAAGATTGCAGGACAAAACAGCACCAGGATTATGATGGGAAAACCCCATGTATTTGCATTGGATGATTTTTATTATCTATCAATGACTTGCAGCAGCATACAATGCGTTGTTAAGCTTTATTACCGGAAACATTACACGTTTAGATATACAGTAACATAAGCGATTTAAGAAGTATATAACTGTTAGCGTCCATGGCAGGTCCGTGCGCGCAACTGTGCTAGGGGTTTCACGCTTGGCTGGAGCGATGTGTGCCCTGTAGTTGGACGCGACGAGGGGGGCATGGCGTGGCCGTGACCGACTTGATTCACTCTCATTGGGCGAACCGCTCACATGGCCCAGCCATCATGCGAGGTAACACATTTATTTGGTTCCTTGTGCATAGGGTGACCAGATGTCCCGGTTTTTAATGTCTGTCACGGCTGCCCGACATAATTTAAAATGTCCCGTTTTTTTGTGACTGTCCTGGTTTTGGCCATCAGAGCAGGGGGGGCAGCTGAGAGCAGAGAATGCTGGCAGGGAGGAGAGCGGAGGCCGGGGCTGCAGCGGCAGAGGGTGGGGGCGGGGTTACCTTCTCCGGTGCCCCAGCAGTGTGACCCGGAATTGTCAGTGAGAACTTCCGGGGTCTGCTGCCAGGGCTCAAGATGACTTCCCTCCCCACCCATGCAGGTAGGGTCCAGAATGTGGGGGGGACACACACTTTCTAAAGGGAGACAGACACAGAATGGTTGGGGGGAGAGACAGACAAAGATTTGGGGGGAGAGAGACAGACACAGAATGGGGAGAGACACACACACAGAATGGGGAGAGAGAGACGCTCAGCATGGGGAGAGAGACACACACACACAGCAGCATGGGGAGAGAGACAGAATGGGGAGGGGGGAGACACAGAGAATGGGGGGGAGAGAGACAGAGAATGGATGGGGAGAGAGAGACACAGAGAATGGGGGGGGGGGGGCATATTTATTGGAATGTTGCAAGATTGTTCTGTCCTCATCTTTTCCATATACTCATTTGGGTGTTTGAACTTCAGATGTTTGAGGAGGTAATCCTGACTGCTAAAAGCAACCTTCCAGTTTTGGCATGGGTGGATTATTGAAGCTTGTCTTTGTACTAGACGAGACAAAAAAAAAAATACATAATGCAAAAATTGGGTGAAATTAGGCATTAGTTATCAAAAAAAGTGTGTGTGCGCCAAGCAATTTCAGTGAGAAAATGCATTATTTTTGGTGCAACAATGCTGATTCATTGCATGGTAATAAGGTACTTATTTTATGGGTGGTAATATGCATTTTTGGTTACTGTACAAGAGGCCTACACAACTCAAAGTGAGAAGGGCCGAACTGCTCCAAGGAAAAAAAAATTGGGCCGCACGGGTAAAATCATCATCATCACCATCATCATCTCTCCTCCAGCACCTCATCCTCATATCTCCCCCAGCACCCTTCATCACCCTCATATCTCCCCCAGAACCCCTCACTATCAACCTTTGCGATACTCCACATCTATCTCTCATACCCCCATCTCTCCCATTCACCCACACACATAATACTCCCCCTCCACATCAAACACACAATACCCCCCTGCACAGCACACACATCACACCCCCTGCACCTCACATCCCTCTCCCCCTTGCACCTCACATCGCCCTCCCCCCTTGCACCTCACAT